>JACXGM010009008.1:8195-28259 GCA_016801145.1 Umbra pygmaea | reverse complement strand
ATCGCTTTTCAGCCGCTTTCGGGCTGTATTGCCGGTTAATTTAGCACGTAGATCACTTTCATAATCTTCCGACCTAAAATGCCAACTGCAGAACCTAACTTTTTATAGCCTATTGTAGTGTGAAAGATTACTCCTTTTTGTGCTTGCTTGTAATTTCTGCAACCAGGTACAGAACACCAAACGGGCATGATGAATAGAAGTTAGACTACAATTTCAAAAACAAATATGTATAACTTTCTAGCGTCAGCTCTACAGAGGTGTGCTGTTGAATTGCCCATGTTCTGTGTCGGTGTGTTCAAGCGGGGACAGGCACTAAATTCGCTTGTAATTCTGGGAGTTGTGGTAACTCAAGTTTAGACTGATACAGAAGCCCCCCAGTGGATGCGAAAGGAACTGAAATATACTATCGGCTTTTCTCTGATATATTGAAAAAGAACAGACGTGTATATGACATAAATCATCTATGGTAACGTTTGTAAATGGTATACTATGAAACTGATTTACTGTGGAACACTCCTTTAAGCTAATGAGGGGGCAGGACTTCTCTATCGAGATAGAAACAGATTATGAATGTAAAAAGCGCAGCTGAGGAGGAACCAAGAGTACGACACAGGGTTGATTTGTTGAATAAAGGATTCTGTCACCAACCCCAAAAAGAGATGCAATGTTACAAACAGACAATCCTAGCCTACTAACTGATTAGTTGCGTTTTTTTGTGGCTTCGGTGTCACCTGTTGGCTGTGCTCCATTAACTATCGTAGATTGCTCCCTCGCTCCGTCGAGGCTACAATGTAGAAGAGAGAAACTGGAACTGGTACCTGATTCTATTAACACTAGAATGAATCTTCAAAAACAAAATATAGTATCTATATTTTTGGATCGATCTGCACACCCCTATTGGGTGTGTAGTGGACGGGTTTGCCAGACAAACTGAACAAGTTGAAATACAGCAAATAGACAATTGCCTAAACTCAGTAGTCGTCAACGTCTGTTGTCAGTCCGGCGTGGTATTTCTAGCTACTGGGATTATTAATATGAACTATTCTATTGTGTATGTGTTCACATTGACAATCAGATGTTGATTTGAGCCTTACCACTGTGTGGATTATCTCCAACATATTTTAGCCAAAAAAAATACTCTGGCACCGCCACTGATTGGCAAGGTATGAGAAGGGCGTCCGACTGCTCCGGCATTAACATAATCGTATATATTATAAAATTAAGGCAATGATCACCCTTCATCCAAATTCTGACACTGCAGGGTCAAATTCTGTGTCATTAGATGCTGATTACTGCAATAAACTTTCAGCCAGACCCTCCACGCGAAAAAGTAAATAAGCAAGTAATAATCAAAGCTAGCATTTTTACCTAGGTTAGCCAAGACTCTCAAATCTCTGCCAAGAGACTGTATGAAGCCTACTAACATAGTCTTAGCAATTTAGGCATTTAAAGTTGATCTTGACACTCTGATACCAATCAACCAATGGGAAAAAGGTGACAACGTGACATACTTTGATTGACAGCCTCCTCATTAACTTAAGGATGTGGAAATACAGAAATAAATATATTTTTAAGTATATTTTTAAGTATATTTTTATGTAGCCTGGCAAGCGAGACACACTTTAAGATGTTGGTTTTGGGAACTCACCATTGGCAGTGCTCAATCCGAGGGGCGGGATAAACGGTTCTCTTTCAAATTTCCTATGCACACAATAGGATAGCGCTACAACCAACCAGAGCAACGAAGTGTCCGGTCGTCAAAATTCCGAACACATCTTCCTTTTGTAAGAATGACTTCAGTGCCGTTCTTTGTTATTTTCTCAAAGAAAATATTAACTTCAAGTCTACCAGAGTCGCAGCCAAATCCGATTCGTAAGACAGCTGTTCGCCAGCAGCAACAACCATTTCTTTGTTTTCCCCTAATTATGTTAAGCCCACCCACCGACTCTATACACGTTGTGATTGGCCTGACCAGAATTTGTTTTTTTCAGCTGACCCTAGCTGCAAATTATATTTGCTGCCGCTAGGGTGCGTCTAGATTTCTAGACTAATTTTTATGTATAAATATTTTTATGTATACATATTTTTATTAATTTATTTCTTATTTTGGCAGACTTGGTCCTCCATACTAAACAGACTGAGAACAAAAAGGATTTGCTTTCGCCGGGATTAGAACTCAAAACTCACTACACACCACCGATCATTACTAATGCCACCAACCTTAAATCACTACACCATATCGGTTGTAAAGGTTTCTGTGAATATAAAGAACTTGTGTTTTGAGAGAGTGGCTTCCAGAGCTATGACGACTTACTATATATATTTTAAGAACACTATGTCGTTCGTTAACCATTTTTGTCCCGCAAAGTGAAACTGTACTCTGATATACTGTACAGTACTGTATAAATAGCTACAACCTTTCACAAAGGATTCAGTAATGCAGAGTAGTTGATATTTCTTCGCTTTTTTTAAAACTATTTAAAACAAACAAGGCTTTATTTAAATTAAGAAAGGAATTCCACTGTGTATAGTAATACAATTACATTTAATATCAGTCTTTGTCCCAAGAAAACGTATCCCTAGGAGGGATTAGAACTGCAATCTCCAGTTTTTTTTTAAGTGGTCTAGCACCACCCAGCGATGAGTATAGAACATTTATTGGTTATGATTGTTGACACGTTACAAACAGCACCACTTTATTGTGTTTCATCTGAAAACAGACATATGGTCATGTATTTCTGCCTTCCCTGAGTTTACAATGACAAATCAGCTGTCTGCGAACATCTAGATCAGTGCCCTCTCCTCGGGGCACAACAGACACTCCACAGTTGAGCTGTAGCCACTGAACTAGCTCACCAGATTCACTAATCAAGAGGCTGATCATTAGAAGATAAGTTGAATCAGATGTGCTTGCTCAGTAGCTACACCTAAACTGTGAAACGTCTGGTGTTCCCCAAGGAGAGGGTTGAAAACCACTGATCCTGGGGATTCGGAATCAGATATATTTCAGTGGCTAGAACACTGACTTGAAGTTCAAAAGTCTGGAAGCATTTCGGTGACTGTAAACAAAGCGGTTTGTGGTAAAGTTGGAATGAGTTTTTGATTGTTTTCACATAAAAATTGATTTTACCAATGCAAACAATGCTCCAATTCATTGCTGGGACCCTTTGGATGACAAATCAGAGAAAGTTAGCTGACTGTAAGTACATATTGTTTTGGCAGTCGTGGATGTAATAGTTGAGCGGCAACAACGAATGGGTTTGTTTACAATGCGCTAACCTCACATTATTACGTGGCTTTTTATTCTTATCATAGCTATTGTATATCAGATATGTTAGCTAAATTCGTGAGATTCTAAGCTTTCTGTACATGTATACAGTCATGGCCAAAAATAAAAGCACCCCTGAATTTCTGTCAGATAATGCACCACTTCGCCCAGAAAATGTTTGCAAGTAGAAATGTTAAGGCATTCTCATGTTTTTTTCTTTTGTTTGTATAGTATGACAAAAACGGGAGAAAAAGCCCAAATCTGACACATTCCACGCAAAACTCTGAAAATGGACTGGACAAAATTGTTGGCACCTTCTCAGAATTGTAAGATATATTTGCATTCCTGTTTCATCCCCCAGTCTATGTATACATGTATTTCTGTATAGCCTATACTGTGTCCCTGTTTTCTGTGTGTTTGTCTATGTTCTGTGTGTCTGTTCCCCACAGGTGGTGCAGATCAGTCATGATTACCATTTACCAATGATTAGTCCCTTCCATAATCTGGTGCACATGGTACCAGTTATCACATCAATCCCTTCATGCCCTTCCCCGGTATAAATTGTGCCATTTGTGTTCAGTATAGCTCTCCCTCTGCCTGTGTGTAAGGTGACTCTGTGTTTGGCATGTGGCAAGCAATATTCTGTGTCATTGTGTGTGTTTGAGAGCTTATTTGTACACTTTGTCAGATTATGAGCCCTATTTTAACAATTTAAGCGCATGGCGTGAAGCGTGTACAAATACACTCTTGTTACAAATACACTCTTGTTAGTTTGACAGCGGATAAAAGGGTCCATGCACCGGGTGCATGGTCCAAAAGGGTTGTAATAAGTGTCTTCATTAATTCATAGGTGTTTATTGTGCGTAACATGCAATAAACCAATCAGAGATTTATTTCCCATTCCCTTTAAGAGCCAGGCGCGTTTGTACCTTTCACACAATGCTATTATGATGGCGGATTTGCACCATAATATTTATATTTTTTATCTTTTGCATAATAATCTTGTACTGCTGTGCTTTCCTGTGTGTGTGCAACAAGCATAGTGTGCACGCGCTGTGCATACGCCTAGGTGTATTTGACTAATTTGCTGTTATAACAACAATGACATGCTGCGCCATTGACTTTAGACCAGGTTTTTGTTGTTCAATGGCGATCACTTTCCGATGGCTCAAGATAGCAATACACCCAGAATTATCCTGAACACACCTACTTGTTAGACCAGCACACCCATGGGCACAAATATGGCTGCAGGTGCATTTGCTATTGAAACGACGCGGGCGCCGGATGGGAAATTGACAACTGCGTCGGTCTTAAACTAGCAAAGACGCGTTCAGGCTTTGCAGCTCAGGCGTTGTGCCGGGTGCAAGATAGGGCCCTATATTATTGTTGTAGTTGTAGAACTTGTATGATGGACATTATTGTATGATTACCAGCCATACAATACTTTTACTGTTACTTTTTTGTCTTCCTAAGGGGAAGGGGATACATCTGGGCGTGTGTAAGTCAGAGCCATCCTGGGGCATACATCAACCATAGGGTAACTCCTGTGTCTATACCCACTAGGTTAGATCTGGACGGACCACCCCCTGTACTTTTGGTTAGGGCGCCTCATCTGTATGCCAGGTAGTACATGTTTTTTGTGATAGGTTAGAACAGCTTAGGGGTGGGGCTTTTGTAATTTTCTCTCCTTGCTTTTGGTGCCATCCAGCGCCTTCTCCCAACTATTATAACATGTGGCAAAATAAAAGCCTGTTTATACAGTACTACTGTGTCTGTGTCCTTGCTCACACCCTCGATCCCATATCTCTTTTGCCAGCCTCCTGGGGTTTGAAACAGTGCTGTGTCAGGTCCCTCTCCTAAGGGAGCTGGAGTGTAACAATTCCTTGCTGACAATATAGAAATCACACTGGCAACCATTTAAAATGGTGAAAGATCAACTCAAACATTTTGTTGTGTCTCTGTGTCACACTAAGCATAGAGAAGAGGAAGAGCAGAAAATAATTGTCTGAGGATTTGAGAACAAAGATTCTGGAAAGGCATGGACACAAGGTTACAAGTACATCTCCAGAACTCTTAATGTTCCTGTATCCACTGTGCACAACATTGGCAAGAAGTTTAAAGCCCATGGCACTGTAGCTAATCTCCCTGGATGTGGACGAAAATAAAAATTGACCAAAGACTGCAACAAAGGATTGTTCGAATGGTATATGTAGAACCTCGATCTACTTCTAGACAAATTCAAGCTGACCTTCAGGCACAGGGTTCAAATGTGTCAGCTCACACCATACATCGCCATCTAAATCAAAAAAGGACGGTATGGTATGAGACCCAGGATGACCACACTGCTGACACAGAATCATAAAAAAGACAGATTGCGGTTTTCCAAAACTTACCTGAGGAAGCCAAAATCCTTTTGGGAGAATGTGCTGTGGTCAGATTAAAAAAATTAGAGCTTTTTTGTAAAGCCCATCATTCTACTGTTTTCAGAAAAATAAATTAGGCTTTTAAGGAAAAGAATACAGTCCCTACAGTCAAACATGGGGGTTCACTGATGTTTTGGGGTTGCTTTTCTGCTTCAGGCATTGGATGTCTTGACTGTGTGTATGGCATTATGAAACCTGGGCCCGTATTTATCAAGCCTCTCAAAGTGCCATTTTAGTCTTAAGTGCTGAGAATTTACAAAATGTACTCCTACTATCAAACTTAAATATAAAAGCAAGTTATCAAATTTCTCAAAGCTAAGAATCACTCGTACTCTCCCAGCTATTTAAGACCGCTCGAGAGTTCTCTCAAGTTGTTAGGAGTTGCCAATAGGGGCTTGTGATGGCTGAGACAGAGACGTGCGCAAATCTTTTAGGAGAGGAAGAATGTTTTTTTTTATTGTTTGACGTTGCACAGTTAATTAAAAACAGTATTGTTTGGAGTGAGCAGGCATCATCTTCGTCAGCGACTGAGTGAGGAACGTCATTTCACCAGTGACATTTATGCAGCAATTCATTTTCAGGTTAATTGAAGATGGTGATTATGCTTCCTTTGCAGCAACGCAATGCTAATGATTTGGCCCGTCACAACCATCAATAAGCCGAATTGTCATGGAAACAATTATTGCACTTACAGCTCAACACATTGTCACGCGTTTTATTGACTTCCCAACAACACCCCGCATAATCCAACAGAAGCAAACACAATTCATACAAATAGCTGGCTTCCCAAGAGTAGTAGGCACAATGGATGGCACTTATATAAAGATCATTGCTCCCAGCATCAACGAGAATTTTTATATGAACAAGAACAGATACCACAGCATCAACACACAAGTTGAGTTTGATGCAGAATACAACATTTTGGATGTGGTACCCAAATGGCCTGGGTCTACAGATGACGTGCGATATTGAATGAAAGTGGCCCGTAAGCAGCTGTTTGAAAGGCACTTTCTGCCGCCGGAGTGTCATCTAATAGAAGATAAAGGATACCCGCTCGGCTGCTCACCCCTTTCCATATGCCACTGACAGAAGCCCAAATGAACTACAACAGGTAGCCTTTTTGTAAGCTATTAATACACAATTGTTTCATAGTTTATTAACAGAACACTGTATCATAATATAGGCAAAATATATCCCTTCACAGGGCACATCGTATCACACAAAGTGTGGTGGAGAGGGATTGGCCAGTGGAAGCGCAGATTCCACATTCTCCACTCAGAAGTTTGACTAAATCAGCAAGCAGTGTTTCTTATTCTCTCCAGTTTGGTTTTCTTTTGGAATCCATGGTGGCTATGATTACATACATCATTAACTCTAGGTTACATTTGAAATATTTGAGAAATAGTGGAAAATGTGTTGGAAACCTTTTTTGATCTATAATTTACAATGTGTATAATGGATTCTTTTGAAAATTCTTTATTGTCAAATGTTAGTTGAATGTCAACTCCTCTTATGAATGTCACCATTGAAAGTGAATTTATCTGAGAAAATTCTAAAACAAGTACATCCTTCACTGATTGGATGAAGGAGTATTTACGCTTCAAGCTTGCAAGGACAACCTGAACAACAACAAAAGCAAACTGCAATCGTGACAATGCAACATCAATGGATGGGGCTTTAGAGTAGATAACTGTATTGTCTGCATACAAGTGGAAGGTACAGTCTTTAATGGACAGACCAATATCATTAATATAAAGAGTAAAAAGAACAGGACCTAAGATAGAACCCTGCGGAACACGCTTGCGTACCTCAAGAAAATTTGTCTTTCTTGAGGTACACAAGGGTGTTCCGCAGGGTTCTATCTTAGGTCCTGTTCTTTTTACTATTTATATTAATGATATTGGACTGTCTACGTCAAGATAGTCAGTGGTTCAAACCTGATAATGAACACGGAATGTATGCGTATATGTGAGATGTGTCTGGGTAAGAATGTGCTGGCATATGAGTATGTATGTATGTATGTATGTATGTATGTATGTATGTATGTATGTATGTATGTATGTATGTATGTATGTATGTATGTATGTATGTATGTATGTATGTATGTATGTATGTATATGTGTATATGTGTATATGTGTATATATGTATATGAGTGTGTATGTGTAGGTTTGTGTGTGTGTATATGTGTATATATATGCATATTTATATTGTGTGTATATGTGTATATATATGCATATTTATATTGTGTGTGTATGTGTATATATATGCATATTTATATTGTGTGTATGTGTGTATATATATATGCATATTTATATTGTGTGTGTATGTGTATATATATTTATATATATATAACTTTTATCTTTTTACTCTATGCTGCTACTCGGAGAGGATGTCTCTCCAACAGAATTTCGTTGTACTACATACAATGACAATAAAAGATTTATCTATCTATCTATCTATCTATCTATCTATCTAATGGGTTCTTTGACTTTCAGCGGACCTCCGGCACAAGGCAGCACAATTTGGCATAGTTCTGCCTGGGATTTGGGTTAGATACATCAGATTATTTAGTGTGCCACATTGCTCTCCAGCAACTCCTTGTGCGCAGATCGGGCACTTGTAAATTAAATTGCGGACGTATAGTTGGTGAACGTAATCATCCCTTGCATGATCTGACTAAAGGTTTCCGTGTTGTATCAGCAGTGCAAAAAAGAACTGCCGGCTCTGCGACATGTGGTTGTATGAACACATGACATGTGGTTGTATGTGGTTTTATGAGCACAGATCCCACAGATCTGTGCAGGTAGTTGCAGAACTCCCGACAAGGCAGGGTTAGTGGGAATTGGGAAGGGAGGAATATTGAGAAAAAATGAAAAAAGTAACCCACAATTAACTGCTCCATGTTTTGGGTATAGCTATGTTGACACAATTTTGGGGAACCACTTAATAAAAAATCTCTGACATCAGAATACAGGTTCAAACTAATTACGCATGTTAAAACATTTCTGTTTACTTATGTTTATGAAGTTTAATATTCAGGTTCAAATTAGATTATTTCTGTGACTTACTGCAATAACAGGTTAAGCGTGTCTGGGACAAACCAGTGATATCAAACTTAAATTCAAACATCCTTTACAAATATGCAAATATGCAAATATGCATTCATATGTGATGTCAGACATGGATTTTTAAAAAGGAATTCATGCTACGCAGTTTATGAAAGACTAAGCCCTGAAACAAATCTCGGAGAAAGCAGGAGAAGAGGGAAATGGAATAAGGGAATGGAGAGAGATTAAAGTATAAAAGCCCTCCATAATACTGACTCAAAATTCAGCTTGGAGGCCTGCTGAACTACAACTGTACTGCTTTCAAACCTGTTCTTTTCACCTCTCCTATATGCACCTCATAAAACCTAGACAGTTAAAATATTTGAAATGAAAATATCTACATTTGCAGAACAATCAGTCAAGGACCAACTTCTGCAGGAAATTGGTTTTAGTTAATTAACAACCTTGTAGCTCAGTTGGTATACTGACAATGCCAGGAGTGTGGGTCCATGTGGAGTCAGGAGGAAAAAGGTCAAAGATTTTCCCACTCATTAATTACTTTAAGTCACTCTGGGTTACTACACTTACTGCCATTTTGGGCATTTTTGTTATGTGTATTGCTGCTTCTGCATGATGAATTTGATGAAGAGAGCAAAGGAAATATTATACAGTAAGAGAAAGCTATAGTCAAGAGAAAGGGGATGACTCACAGAAGATGAGCCAGGTCTGGCTGAGCTGCAGGTAAACTTTGAAGTCTGTCTGGAAGCCGATATCTATGATTGTTACTTCTGCCCCGGGCTGCTGCCTCAGCAGTGACAACTCCAGGTAACAGTGCCATATCCCTAACAACACATACAGATGAGAGGTTGCGTGTAGCCTTAGCAATCATTAGAGTGCGTTGTTGAGCTAAAAACCAATATGTAGCTGGTTCAAATCGCTCTCCATGACATATCCTATTATTTTTTATAAAAAATATTATAAACATTGCTCTCAACTTGTTCTGGATGAGTGTGACTAATATAATTTAAATGTAATGGAGGACTAAATGTTCATGACACAAAAGTACAGGCAGGTGCATGCACAGTAACACACACAAATACAGGTACACACAGGTAGACACACACAAACACTGACACACACACTAACCATATGCGAACAGCAATATGACAGAAATGATGGTGAACCAGAGGAGGAGTCCAGCAGTGAAACGTAGCAGTAGGATGAAGATCAGACTGACCACCAGAGCTATCACTAGACCTCTGTAACAACAAAAATATGGTAGAACATATAAGCATTGGATCAACATGTAGGAATGTTGTTTTATGTCTGTGTCTAGAACGAGGTTAGCATTGGCTTTGCAAGCAAATGCTACCCAGTGTTAATACAATATCTGAAAGTCTAACTCAGGTAGCTACTACTTCAGTCATGCTAGAATTTTGCAAAAACTAGTAAGGAAGCTTCTATTAAACTATACACAGAACATTTAAAAACATATATCCCTCAAGTTAATATAACTGGGGAAATTCAAGAGGTTCCCACATTGCATTGCTAAAAAGCTGAAGTATCACTTTAACCACTATTCGCCTTATTCACCTCGAACGTTCTAGGGAGCTGGAGGGTTACACCTACCACTCCCAAGAATTCTCGCGTCGCAATTTCTCAAAAGCTGGATTCACACCAGATCCGGCAAACTGGTTGCATTGCGGCGGAAGTCCATTAATTTCAATAGGAAGCAATGTGCACCGCTGCGGCAAATCTACCGGAACCGGCAAAATGTGGATGCGGTGAGGTGGGTGTTTTGCAAGAGTTGAAATAATCCAACTTGTGCAGTGCTTTGCTGTATGGTGCCAGAACGGAAGTTGATTTACCTCAGAGAAAGAGCTAATGTGTCACTTTCATCTATGGTTGTGTGAGATTGCAAGACAAGCTTTGACAGCTCAGTAGATAGTTTTCCTATTGTCAATGAATACTAAACTGAAAACAACTCCTGTCAGTCGCCTTGCTGGAGGTGGACAGTTGTATGCAATGTTGCCTACCATCTCGTAGATGCGGAAGATTGATTACGATGTTGATTGCAGTGTACACGTGTGTCTGCATTACAATGCCGTACGGGATTTTTTGCCGTGTCTGGTGTGAATTCAGCTTAAAGCTGGATTCACACCAGGTCCGGCAAACTGGTTGCATTGCGGTGGAAGTCCATTAATTTCAATAGGAAGCAATGCACACCGCTGCGGCAAATCTAACGGAACCGGCAAAATGTGGATGCGGTGCGGCGGGTGTGTCGCAAGAGTTGAAATAATCCAACTTGTGCAGTGCTTTGCCGTACGGCACCAGAACCGGAAGGTGATTTACCACAGAGGAAGAGCTAATATGTTGCTTTAACCTATGGGTTTATGGGAGTGCAAGAAAGGCTTTGACAGCTCAGTAGATAGTTTTCGTATTCTGCCAGTCGCCTTGCTGGAGTAGGACAGTTGATGCAATGTTGCCCACCATCTTGTAGATGCGGAAGATTGATTACGATGTTGATTGAGGTGTACACGTGTGTCTGCATTACAATGCCGTACGGTGATTTTTTTTCCGGGCCTGGTGTGAATCCAGCTTTAGTGGCAATGGCGCCGCACTGCTTTTCCCCAGTGCACTTCGTCACACAGGAAAAAAATCCAAAAGAGGACCAACCTTTCACTGATTTCCAGAGGATAAGGGACTGAGTCGAGAGTGGATAAAAAAATATCAGAAGGGATCCAGGATGTAATTTTATGGTAAGTTTTCAGATAGCTGGTGCTGTGATCAGTCTCCATAACTCCATAACTAGCTTGTATCGCTTACCAGGCTAGCTAGAACCAGAGCAATTGAGAGTGAGAGTTGCGTCAATGGAGGGTAAAAATGCTACAGTCACTGCTGTAAAGAAAACTGACTGATGAAGTCAACGGAGTTGACACAACTCTCTCTCTCTTAATGGCTCTGGCTAGAACTAGCCAGAGATGGCAAAAGTACTCACTTCCCATGCTCAAGTAGAAGTACAGATACTTGTGTTAAAAATACTCTGGTAAAAGTACTGATTTAGCTTATTTACTCAAGTAAAAGTAACAAAGTACAGGCTTGGCAATTTACTTAAAGTATAAATGTAAAAGTAGCCTTGCGAATGACAACCATTTTTTTATGCAAAGCTACATGACCACACAAATGTTAATAGAGTTCAAGCTGAGAAACTTCTACAGACATGTTAAAATGCTCTTTATGTGCCATTGCCTACATTTTAAATAGATGTCTGCCAATAGGCCTAAAACATCACATATCTGATTATTGTGACTGGGACTCCAGGTTAATAAGATTCTGACTAAGTAACAAGATATTAATTAAATTGTGATTCTGTGAGAATTCACAGATTCAGTTTCTCTTTTTTAATCTTCCCCTTAACATTTGAAGGAATATACATGTATGTGTGTGTGTAGACATGCTGAAAGGGGGGGACAACTGGGAATATTGTCCCAGGCCCAGTCCTGAGGGGGTCCCAAATTTTGTTTTTGCACAATCATATTTGTTTTACCGGGCGGCCCTAAATGTATAGTTGTGTCCCAGGCAACTAAGGGATGACAGCAGCGTATATGAAATGAACTGACAGCTAGTAAATCTTTGAACATTGAGTGCTAATAATAATAATGTCACCATTTTTACAATTGAAGTACTATAAGAGTTGGAGAAATTACAAATTCAATGTGCATTGAATTACATTTTTTTACTGATTTGCAAATAGACATCCAGCAAAAGAAAAATGGCAAGTGAATAGCATACCCCTCAAATCTGTAGATATGCATGGATTTGTCCTGAATCCCTTAAAGAACTTGGGGCCAACTAGGGTTTACAGACCTTCTGTATAGTATAACGTGTCATAATGTAACTGTGTATAGGACAAATATACACACCTTTTATTAATGATTAACGTGTCATAACTCTATTGTGTGTAGGACAGTGAGTGAGTGAAAAAGTGTGGTGTGTGTGTCTGGGAAGAACAGGAAGAGAGAGACCGCAAGTGATCAAATATATACCTCAAATTTGCAGCACATTCGCCAGGAGTGATTCTTCATGTCTACTATGTCAAACATCTCTCTCAGATGGAAATATCTTGCTGCAATTGTCTGCCGAATCTATGAGATCTCCGTTTTCTGCATTTTCAATCATGTCGCTGTCCATAATACTCTGCTAAATTTACAGCGATCAAGCCACAATGATGTGCCGCGAATGAATGCCGCCGAATCTGTCGAGTTGGCTTGTAGTGGTGCGTCAAATGCAACATATATTTCCATCCAATTAAATTGAATATCAGTATTGATGACGAAAGAAATAATAACGATAACTCCACGGAAATTATTTAAAACTAAAGTAACGCGACAATTTTGTGAAATATAAGGAGTAGAAAGTACCAATATTTGTGTTAAAAATGTAAGGAGTAAAAGTAAAAAGTCGGCACAAAAATAAATAGTAAAGTAAAAATATCTGGAAAATCTACTTGAGTACAGTAACGAAGTATTTGTAATCCGTTACTTCCCATCTTTGGAACTAGCAAGTAACATTTTTTGTTGATAAAGGCAGAGAGTTGTTGACATTTACTGCCTAGTCCAAAATTAGTAGTATGTTATTTAAATCTATCACCACAGATTCACTCATATATAAGTATATTCTGTGTGAGCGTGTTTGTATTAGCTTCTAGTCATTAGCTAGTTAACCAACCAGTGTTCACAGAAGTGTCCCTAGCTAGGAAGAGGATGCTCAGTAGTCACATCAAGTCTGATCAATAAAATGATTCTTGTAAAAATATTTAAATGATTACATTTTCTTTATTGATGCAGATAAAAACAAACACAAGTGTGCTCTGAGCATTTCCTTCCAGACTGCCTTGTGAAAACCAAGACTGGCATCACCAAGCTGAAAGAAGGAGCTGTGCCAACTGTGTTTGCATGGAAGTCGTTCAGACCAGAGAGGAGGATCGTTGTTAGAACTGCAAGGTATTATTTAGATGAGTGAATTTACCAGTTTGTAATGCATTTATTAATGTGTAGTGACATTTTTACATGTAAAGGTGTAATTGGTTACAAGATATTGAGCAACACATGTATGTGCTTATAACACTGTCACTGAGCCAATGATTATGCTGCAATTGATGAATGGAGGTCTAACGTGAATCATATCAGCGTAAAGATTAATTCCAAACATCCAAATGCTAATTCATACGTTTTACAGTATATGTGAAATAAAAATCCATGTTTTAATCCATAAAAATGATTAATCCATCCATTTAAAAGACGTTAATGTGTCCATCAATATGTTTCTCTTATACTTCCAGTGAAGATTTCCCTTTTGAAATTGTAATGTAAATATTTACCTATGTAATGTCAATATCTACAACTATAATGTTAATATCCAAAAATATTTACAAACATTGTTTAAGAAATGCTAATCTTTTTATGAATGTGTACAAAACTTTAACCATTAGGCCCTTTTATTATTCATCTTTATGAATCTATACAAAACTCACTTTTATTGATCTATTTTTTTTTCGAATCTGGCCTAGTAATCACTTCACATGCTCGTTGATATACCGGTGACTGATTTTTTTATGTGTGGGAGATATGTGTATGTATAAGCTACTGGATCTCCCTCCGAATGAATAAAATGTCAATTTATCTAAAGAATAAAGTACAATTCTATTACACATGGATGATGTGAAATAGGTTTAGGTTTGTAAAGGTAACTGTACATAAAAATTGGTATGGTGAATACAAATGGCCTGCTTGTATATTGTAAGTATGGAAAAACATACCAGAAAAGATCAGAACATTAGAAATTAGGAACAAACATTTAAAAAACATTAACAATAGAGAACTATATACATAAACAGATTATCAGCGATGTATTCCATGATTTTGTTAAATGCCATGCTGGCAGAAAGTAGGTGAAAAGAACGTGTCCAATTTACATTTCATGTAATCCCACTCCTTTGGTTTGAAGTGCACCCGCTCCAAGTGATGTCATCTAAAAAAAAGTCACACCACTTCAACCTAGTGATGCCCATCTGCCCCATCACTTGAAAATAATACTCATGTGTGGTCTTGAGGCTAAGACTACCATCAGCATTGCAGCGCAAGTACTTGCAATCCCTCACGCTGTCTTTGTTGGGGCACTTGATCTCGAGGAGGCCGTGTGTTGGTGAGGCACTGTGGTCAATCACCTTCCGGTCAGGTGAGGCACCTAGGTGTGGGGCATTGTGGTTGATGACAAAACCAGAGGGGAAGATCGCAAAACCGGTGAGGTCTTGATAGTCGGCCCCAGCAAAAGGCTCCAGGCCTCGCTTCATCGCCTCCAGCAGCTTGAACATCTGAGTCTTGCTCTGTATTGCACTCAGGTTTTGGTGTAGGCTCTCTGCAAAAGCATTATGGCAGTACAGATTCGACATCACCCCTTCAGAAGTGCGTTGCCTCTTTGGCAGGGGTGCGCTGGTCACTAGTGGTTTCAGCTTCGAAACACTTACAGAGCTCACCGTTCTTGGACTGACACCCAGAGCCCTTGATGGATTGTGCCAGGCCTGAGGCAATTATGTCTTGCTAGCCATCTTGACAAAGTGAGCCAGAGTATAGAGTACCCCGATTAGATGGTTGCACTGTCCCAAGCCAGCTTTGCAGTTGCACTGTCTCCCTTATGTATGGCTGCTCAAGTAACAGCTATACCTGAAAAGATAATCAAACTTTACACATTTGACACTTCAGAGTTGCTAATAACAAATATATAACATGTGAATTAAATAAATATATATACATACACTGAGTGTGCAGTGAATTAAGTACATCTGGCATTTTAATGTTCTACCATGAAAAGCTTATAGGTTGTTTACAATGACATTTGCGGACATAAATTCAAATATACCTAATATCTTGGACACTCATTGTACAAAAAAGTCAGGGTTGTGGAATAGCTAAGTATGGATTTTAGACGTGGTTACTTGTGTTATTTTAAGTAATGACATTCCATTGTATGTCATGTCAATTTTAAACACACACGTGATTTGTAAACCTAAAGCTAAATACACTTTAAAGAGCCTTCCTCAACCCTGGATACACTGCTCCAAGAACTGAGCAACTCTTAACATGAATGTTACTTACCTTATCACTTACCTGATAGTTATACTATCATTATACTATCCTTAAGCACAAACATGCACCTAGCCCTGTCTTGCTTTGCTAATTTGAAACAACATAATATTTTAGAACATATCAATGAGGCGTATGTGATATCACATTAATTACTTACTTTGTTCTTCTGAACAGTAAAGTGAGACAAAATCTGGGGACATTTTCAGCTCAAAAGCGTAAATACCTTCAAAACAGGTAATATCTTTGTAAACTTAAAATGGAGACACTGCCCCAGGGTCGTCACTAGACCTAGAGCTGCACTGGGGCACAAGCCCCAGTAAGAACTTTTAGAATATTTTAATGTTTAGATGCATTAATCTGGTACACTTTGAAAAGAAAATCAGAGGTTAGACATGATTATTCTTATCTATGGATGGAAATACTTGTGCTGTGGCCTGAACTATTTTGCACTTCAGAATTTTAACCATAATAAAAAACTGAAATTTACAACAACTGATGTATCTAATCATTAATCAAATAAAGAAATGAGCATTGTGGAAAGAGCAAATTAGACTCTGTCTTGCGAACAGAGCCGGTTTAATCCATGGTGAAAAAGAATAGATAACTCAATGTAAAGAAACATGACATTTTATCCCTAAACTGAAAACCTCCCCCTATTCCCTGATTCGCTGACTCCTCTGGCGTCTTCCCTTAATGCTAAGACCAAGCTGTTATCTTCCAAACAACCCCCACCCTTACCGGAGGGTTCAAGCTGTGTAAAACCTAAGACTGGGCCCGGATAAAACTCCTCCTTTCCCTAACTCCAGTCCTATTAACCACACACTCTGACCAGTGCTTAAATGAAATCTGACCAGGACACATTCCTGACCCTCTTCCTGTCCTCTCTACTCCTTGAAAAAGCCAGATGCAACCCCTTAGCCCAACTGCTCTTGTTGACCCATACCCCTATAGCTATTGATAAAAGGAACAGAGACAATGATCGACCACCCCCAATTGTAAAACAAGCAACATTCCTTAACCAAGAGTAACAGAAGGTTTTTCAACTGTATACATTCATAGTTTTGTAATACAAGGTACATTCTTGACGTCAATCTACAAAAAAAATGATTAAAACTTCTATAGATTATTATGAGCTTCTAAAAAATACTAAACATCCCTATGGCAAACCATCAATATACATTGTAGCATTAATATGTTTCTAACAAAGACAATTTCACTTATCAAATTATCACTTCTACAAAACTACCATAGCACACACAGGTGAAATAGTTTATTCTTCATAGTTTTGCATTAATGTCACTAGGAAGCATACCAGTAGAAATATACACTCACCTAAAGGATTATTATAAACACCATACTAATACTGTGTTTGACCCCTTTTCACCTTCAGAACTGCCTTAATTCTACGTGGCATTGATTCAACAAGGTGCTGAAAGCATTTTTTTGAAATGTTGGCCCATATTGATAGGATAGCATCTTGCAGTTGATGGAGATTTGTGGGATGCACATCCAGGGCACGAAGCACCCGTTCCACCACATCCCAAAGATGCTATATTGGGTTGAGATCTGGTGACTGTGGGGGCCATTTTAGTACAGTGAACTCATTGTCATGGTCAAGAAACCAATTTGAAATGATTCAAGCTTTTTGACATGGTGCATTATCCTGCTGGAAGTAGCCATCAGAGGATGGGTACATGGTGGCCATAAAGGAATGGACATGGTAAGAAACAATTCTCAGGTAGGCCGTGGCATTTAAACGATGCCCAATTGGCACTAAGGGGCCTAAGTGTGCCAAGAAAACATCCCCCAAACCATTACACCCCCACCACCAGCCTGCACAGTGGTAACAAGTCTACCATCTGAATGTCTCAACAGAAATTGAGACTCATCAGACCAAGCAACATTTTTCCAGTCTTCAACTGTCCAATTTTGGTGTGCTCTTGCAAATTGTAGCCTTTTTTCCTATATGTAGTGGAGATGAGTGGTACCCGGTGGGGTCTTCTGCTGTCGTAGCCCATCCACCTCAAGGTTGTGCGTGTTGTGGCTTCACAAATGCTTTGCTGCATACCTCGGTTGTAACGAGTGGTAATTTCAGTCAAAGTTGCCCTTCTATCAGCTTGAAGCAGTTGGCCCATTCTCCTCTGACCTCTAGCATCAACAAGGCATTTTCGCCCACAGGACTGCCATATACTGGATGTTTTTCCCTTTTCACGCCATTCTTTGTAAACCCTAGAAATGGTTGTGCGTGAAAATCAGTAACTGAGCAGATTGTGAAATACTCAGACCGGCCCGTCTGGCACCAACAAACATACCACACTCAAAAGTAATTAAATCACCTTTCTTTCCCATTCTGACATTCAGTTTGGAGTTCAGGAGATTGTCTTGACCAGGACCACACCCCTAAATGCATTAAAGCAACTGCCATGTGATTGGTTGAGTAGATCATTGCATTAAGGAGAAATTGAACGGGTGTTCCTAATAATCCTTTAGGTGAGTGTATATTCATATTTGTAAGTGGGATTGTCTGGAATCTGGTAATATAATAATAAGGAGAAATTTAACGGGTGTTCTTAATAATCCTTTAGGTGAGTGTATATTCATATTTGTAAGTGGGATTGTCTGGAATCTGGTAATATAATAACCATTATTGTTGGATACACTGGCTAAGCAATTTACAAAAGAATACATTATCATTAACTTTTTCTTGTCCTCCTCTGTTCACTTGTATTCCTTTTCTTTTGTCCCTTCACTCTACTCTCCCTCAGTTTCTCACTCTCTTCTCACTGCCCTTCCTTGTTCTTATCTATTTCACTCATCTTTCTGTCCAGTCTTCCACATGTCCTTCCTTTCTACTCTCCCTACAAGGACCAAAGCAGAACAATCTGACTGATTTTGTGAACTAATTACTGTTCCTCAATTCCTGCTAAATAGATAGCATTAAAGGGATACTTCACCGATTAGCATTAAGCTTTATATCAGTAGAAACCTGGTAGCATTTTAGAAATAACTGGGATCAATCCCTCATACCCCCCTGGGATGTGAAGTCTCTGTATTAGTTGTATGGGAAAAAAGCCTCAGATGACGCAAAAATCGTCATTTTGCGTCATCTGAGGCTTTTCTGCTCAGAGGCTATAAACTACAGTCAGCAGGAGGAGCTACTTCCGCATGTTTTCAACCCGCCCACAGGGGGTGGGACCTCACTTCCAGAATTTCAAAAATTGTCAGCCATCTTGAAGCCAAGCGAACAGGCTATTGCTCTGTGGAATAAACTGAGTAATACTTTAGTAGGCTAACCACAATGGCTGAGGGTAGTTTTGAAGATGATATGGCAGAAGGGAGTTTTGAAGATCGGGTGCGTGAATCCAATGCTTGTGGCTGCCAGAAAGAGCCGCAATACAGCGAGGAAGAGCTGCGGATGATTGAGGAACAAGAGCCCTTGCAGCTAGATGAGTGCAACTTGACTGATGCTAAGGAGCAAGAGCCTGGGCAGACTTGAGTTGCGGTGGACTGGTGGTGTCAGTGCTCTCGCTGTGCGCATATGGACACAGATGGAGTCCTATTGCTGTCGTGAATTTTAGCAATGCCATTTTCTCCTTGAAGAAATCGCTGAATCTGCTGAGGAAATGGCACCGCCAGAATATGTAACAAAGCACCCCAGATTTGATCACAGGCATGTCCTGGAAACGTATTTGAGGATCCCGAAGATTCATTTGAAAACGCCAGCCAAAGCCTGCAGGGACGAATGACTTAGTATAAAGTGAGTATTTTGTTTGATTTTCATGTCAGTCAGCTGAGCTCTCATTGCTATTTACATCTATGCTAGCCTACTGTAGGTGCAAATAGCTTACATTGCTAACGTTGTCCTTGCTGTTTTGTCGGTAAATACAAATGAGGTCACATAAGCCCAGTCTCACATTTCCAAACTAATGTATTTTGGGCTGTTGTGAAAGTATTTGTATCTGCCTAGAAAACGGTAAGCACTATGTTAGCTATGCCAGCTATTTGCACATACAGTAGGCTATATTTACATATTCTATCCTACTCTAGGTGCAAATAGCTTGCATTGCGAACGTTGTGGTTACTGTTTTGTAGGTAAATACAAATGTGATAACAGCCCAGTCTCACGGAAATACATTAGTTTGGAAACCTGAGACGGGGCTATTGTGAACACATTTGTATT
>JACXGM010009007.1:14193-28253 GCA_016801145.1 Umbra pygmaea | reverse complement strand
TTACATGGTGGTATAACTGTACTATACTATATAACTGTGGTATAATTACATGGTGGTATAACTGTACTATACTATATAACTGTGGTATAATTACATGGTGGTATAACTGTACTATACTATATAACTGTGGTATAATTACATGGTGGTATAACTGTACTGTACTATATAACTGTGGTATAATTACATGGTGGTATAACTGTACTGTACTATATAACTGTGGTATAATTACATGGTGGTATAACTGTACTGTACTATATAACTGTGGTATAATTACATGGTGGTATAACTGTACTGTACTATCTAACTGTGGTATAGTAATGTAAATTAATATAGGATTAAAAAGGTTGATTGCTTTATTGAACTTGTATGAAAAGGAATGTGACTGCGGGGGGGTGCCCTTTTTTCATGTTAGAGCAATAGTCCCCCCAAATGTCTGTGCATGTCCCTGCATGTGGGTATATTAACGCAATCGCACCTCGAAGTCGGTCATGGTTTTTTTACTTTCGCCTTTTTTACTAAACACATTACAGACAGGAAGTAGAAAGTGAAAATGACAAAATAGCAACTCTGATGTAGGACATCATCCTGCACAATACCAACATGGTACCAATATGGTTGAAAAGAGAAGGTTCCGCTGATAAAATAATGCCAATGCAAATAATGAGGAGTGGTTTGTCCTTGTGGATTGATGACAGCCTGAGATATCGCGTCTCAAATTTTGGGTACTTTTCACTGACTATATTTTGGTAATTTAAAAACATTACAGACAGAAATCAGGAAGACAAAATAACATTTCTGCAAGGAGGTAGGACATCACCCTGCACTAAAACAGGTAATTTTTTTGGGGGGGGGTTTGAGATTTTTTATTCTTTAAATGTATAGGGAAATAGTAAATATATGTAGGCTAATGTACATACAGCGTTTAATTATAGAACTGGTGTCTGCGTGTACGCTAAATAGACTTGAAACAAACAGTAGTGATTAAATTCTGAGACGTCAAACAAAGAAATGGTGTTATAAAACAAAACATTTATTTTCTGTAGGATCCACATGTAACTGTGTTGGGGGCGAGGTTAATTTAATGAAATAACATTTCCTATTTTTCATGCATTGCTATAAAATGCGGCCCTTCACTTGGTTTCAAAAGCTCAATGTGGCCCTCAAGCAAAAATAGTTTCCCACCCCTGATCTATCTACAGCACCACGACTATTACCATCGCTACTTACATCACCATTAGAAACACAACCTACAACAGAATATTGCTATATCACGCCTATAACATTAATATATAATTTTTCTGTAGTATGTCTCAGTTTACCATAAGAATCCTATTGGATTTACAACAGATTTCCACTGATATTTGTATCCTTCTACAACAATCCTATCAGAATCCTATAATGCTTTTACGTAAGGCTAGTCACATTTTCGTGTAATTAAATATATTTTATCAATATAATATTGCCTTCACAGCGTTAATGTCATTGTTATTGATCTATATTCTAATCCATGCTTGGGCAAACGTTTTTGCTTGAGGGCCATATTGAGGTTTTGAAACCAAGTGAAGGGCTGCATACTATAGTAATGGGGTGAACAAATAACTACACCTCATTCCAAAATATTATGCAAATCATATTTTACACAGATTTTCCTAAATAGTTTATGCAAATGACGGTCAGTATAATTTAAGTCACCAAACATTAGGGTATAAGTCGAATTTAATTGAACAAACCACCCAATTAAAACAGTACTTTTTTCAAAGATAAAAAACTCAAAATGCACTGTTCCAAATTATTATGCACAACATAGTTTGAAAACATTTTTTAGGTTGTGAAGAACTGAAAATGGTCATTTGTTGAATTTGCAGCAATAGAATATTTACTGAAATCGAAAACCTATTTCAAACACATCTTAACAGGGCAAGTTACATGTTAATATAGGACACTTACTTTGATATAACCTGCACAATTCCTGCATCCATTGAACTTTGAGTTTATGGAGAGTTTCTGCTTGAAATTCTTTGCAGGATGTCAGAATAGCCTCCCAGAGCTGCTGTTTTGATGTGAACTGCCTCATAGATCTTTTGCTTGAGGATGCACCAACAGTTCTCAATAGGGTTGAGGTCAGGGGAGGATGGGGGCCACACCATGAGCTTCTCTCCGTTTATGCCCATAGCAGCCAATGACACAGAGGTATTCTTTGCAGCATTAGATGATGTTGCTATAGAATGCACGGTTCTTAGGAGTGGCCGAATAGTAAGTTTATGCACAACCTCAAGCCTGTGGAGGATCCTAAACCTTGAGGTTCGCAGGACTTCAGAGACACCAGCTGCTTCACATACCTGTTTGCTGTTTTGTAATGACATTTAAGCAGCTGCTCTCTTAATCCGATCAATTTGTCTGGCAGTTAACTTCCTCATTGTGCCTTTATCTGCACGAACCCTTCTGTGCTCTTAATTAGCCACAAATCTATTTACTGTAATATGATCACACCTTTCTTGAAATATCTAATGTTTTCATACCTTGTCCAAGGCATTGCAGTATTTGACGCTTTTCCGCAGCAGAGAGATCAATTTTCTTTCCCAAATTGCTTGAAATTTGTGGCCTGCTTAATAATGTGGAACATCCTTCTTAAGTAGTTTTCCTTTAATTGGGCTCACCTGGCAAACTAATTATCACAGGTGTCTGAGATTGATTTCAGTGATCCCAGGAGACACAATATCTTCCATGAGAACAAAATATTTAATGTTTATGACACATAATTCCAATTTGCATAACAATGTAGCTGGAGTGAAGGAGTATGCTCTTCATAAATAGCATTCCACGTCTATGCCGCGATAGAGCATAGTAAACAGATATATTTGTTGTGCACTCCTGTATGTCAGTTGAGGTATGCACATGCTCTGTATCTGTGTGTCTATATGCATAGTAATCCGCTAATAATATATTTGTTGTGCAAACTCGCTATACATCCATCAGTCATTGGTCTACAGTTGTACACCCCTGGACTTTTCTAATTAACTGCAATCCCCATACTTCCTGCCTGGTCTTCCTTCCTGCACCTTATACCAACTTGTGACAATTTTTTATTGATTCATACACTGTAAAAACAAATCTGTGAAAAAATAGTAAAAGTACTGGTAATAGACAGTCCTGCCCTCCTCCGAGAGAGGTTGTAGTGTTGTAGAGATGTTAAAGTGTTATGTAACTGGGAATTTTGCCCTAAAGTTGCTCCAGGGAGAATGTCTTTGTACTTGTATGTCGCTCTGGATAAGAGCATCTGCTAAATGACAAAAATGTAAATGATAAACATTATAAAACTCAGCATTAGTAACAGAGCCCGACTGATATATCGACGGGCCAATATTATCGGCCGATATTAGGCATTATACAAACTTTTTTAAAACTGCTTCTGCTGAACTGCGGTTATTGAGGACTGATTAATTCAGCACACTACCTCATATACTGTATATATTTTATATTTTGCAGTTGTCAGTTATTTTAACCCAGAAAAGTAATCTATTACAGAATTTATGCCCATCTCTGGCTATGGCCCTGATAAGACAGACATACCCAAATACACAAATTCTTTTTTTACAAATTTTGCACGCCCAATTTTTTAGTTGTTTATTTGTTAAAATAGTTTGAAATATCCAATAAATTTAGTTCCACTTCATGATTGTGTCCCACTTGTTGTTGATTCTTCACAAAAAATTAGTTTTATATCTTTATGTTTGAAGCCTGAAATGTGGCAAAAGGTCGAAAAGTTCAAGGGGGCCGAATACTTTCACAAGGCACTGTAATAACATTTCGTTAATTTAAAAAAGCCCTTGTGGGCCGGATCGATCCTGCAAACTGTGCAATCATTCAACATTCTGTCCAACAGCAAACTCTTGTCGACCCACGTGGACCAGGGCTGGCTCTGGCAAATTTGGTTCCTTAGGCAAGATTTTGGAATGGCTTTTCTAAGGGTAAACTAGTGCCGCTGTTACCTAGTAGTTAATTTTCAAATACATTTATTTCGCTAAGTGAAACACTACACTGATTGTTAAATTATTATCACATCTAAACTATTATATTCTTGTCTTTTTTAGTAGACACTTTTATCCAGAGTGACTTACAGCAGCTAAGTGTGCATACATAGAGAAGCTAGCTACAGTAGCTGGATGAAACAACCACAACTCAATAGTAAGAGCTTTCTAATATTTGAACAGTCAGTCTGCAAAACGGTCAAGTACACAGTACCTCTATTTTGGGCTTTTTTCCCTCTTCCTACTTTCTATCCTCTGTGTACCTGGCTAGCCATGGTCTTGCATTGCAAAGTTACCTGCTGAGGAGTTAACAGTTAACTCAGCCTCAAATACCACAGGGACCCAGTTTGATATCCTGATTTCAGTTTGGCGGTTGTTCTTCAGTTAAAACATTGCCCATCCCGCAATTACAGCCCGGTGCTGTAATTGCAAGTAGAGGAGGGCACGTGACATGCAAGAAAGGGATAGAGAAGGCATATGATATACATGTTCAGGGCACCAGAAACAATCTACAGACACAGGCATAGAGTTCATTTCATCTGCCCGCAAATTTACGCCCCTGAATCTGTGGCGCCCTTGGCGATCGCCTTGCCAGCCTGTGCCAGGAGCCGGGCCTGACGTGTATGCAGCAGACTGATGATCAAACTCCACCATTGCTGGGAGGCAACTAGTAGATGCAGCAGAAAATCCACTTTTTTAAGATACATATAATCAGCTCACCCTTGCTTCTGCATTTTTTACAGACTAAACCAAAACAGAAATAGAGACTCTTGGAATTTTTTTATCTATATGATGGAGAAGTCTGTTACAGGCTGCAGGAAGCAGCTGGTAACATAACACACATGTTAAAACACACATACGTACACTCATCTATCCATTCCTATGGTTTTTACTGCTGGGTTATCACTATGGATCAACACACAGGTTTAGTTGGCCTAGCAGCTACCATCACACATTTTATATATCCCTTCCTGTAATAAGGTTTACAGTCAAATCATATGAACTATAGTAGATATTTCATTGTATTGATACATTATTGTTACTTATGTACCAGTTGGGTAGAGTGCTTTCGAGCAGGCATGTTGGCCTAGTGGATAGCACTGTGGCATCACAGCAAGAAGGTTCTGGGTTCAAACCCTGGTCATCCCAGGCCTTTCTGAGTGAAGTTTGCATGTTCTTCCCGTGCATGCGTGGATTTCCTCCAGGTGCTCCGGTTTCCCCCACCATCAAAACCATGCAGGTTAGGTTTGGGACGACAAATGGAACTTAGCATCTATGCTATAATCTGGCTCATTTACAGTCTGTACAGAAGTGTTAGATTGTTGATTAATCTGCACTGTCCCAAGTAAATAAATAAACAATATCTAGTCACAGTAGCTCCTGTTTGTACTGGCAAAGGACCCAAGCTATTAAATTAGGCTGGCTTTATAGTGTCTGTTTCAGTTAGGATGTGCATGCATGTGATTGAATCCTGGGAGATACCATGTCAGTTGGGATGGTGTTGGAATAAGTCTAATAAAAGTAAGAAACTAATAACTGTAGCTCAAAATGCAACCTCTGGTTACATACTGTGTAAGCCACTAGCCAGTGGAATAACTATAAAACAAATTTTCCCTAATTTATTTTGCTCCATCATATACTGCTGATAAGGGCTGTTAAAATGCAGTAGGGAGACAACATTGTTTGTTTTTTCCTGTTTCCTTTTTGTTCCAGGTATAATGTAGGAACCTATACAATGCCAAGTGGTGCATGTCAGCAATTTCTTTCACCCAAACAACTATATAGAAAGAAAGTAATGTACGACCCCTTAAAATGTTCTAAATGCTATTTTAATCTTTTTGTAAAGACGTCTGAGATAAATAATAATAGTAGGCAAGTCATGTGTTTAGCAATATCCTGTATCTACTAGTTATGACTATAGAAGAAGCTGGAGGATTTCCCAATTACTACAATGTTGATTATGACGTGGGAGAAGGCTATAGCCAAATATCAATTTCTAGAGCAATTTCTAGAAGCATTCACCATAGAGTATCTAGCTATTTATTTATAATTTATTGTTTTATGCATTCAGGTTCATGTGCAAACCACGAGGAGTACCCGATATGGTATGGTTAAGAAATACGTGTTTGTATGAATATATTTAGACATACCTTAGAAGTTGAAATTGGGGGTTGAGGGTTGGTGGGACACTGCAATCCATTTTAGGAGAGAAACAAAGCCATTTTCAATGGATCTTGTTTACCATCTGTCTTTACGTAGTAGTAATCCATTCAAAACATCTTTCCGTAGGACAACTTTAGTGTTTTTAAACATTGATGTTATTTTTGGTAGTTTAGATGTGAATTCTTACATAGTTTTGTTTGCCAATTTTCCTTAATAAACAAATGAGCTTAGTAGCAGCAGCAAGTTGCTGGAGAGCAGTCTTCAAGCGTTCTTGATTTAGTACTACATTTGCCAGCAGATGTTTGTTGCATTTTGTCACATCACCACCTCCTGGCCTCCGGAGATCATAGTCGCCGGGCTACTAAATCACGGGCCTGAGCGCAACACACAGTTATCCCTGGAGGACATGAATGACACACTCCAATTAACACCAGTGCACCTCCAACTTGCCTGTTCATCACCGGCACTATACCTGGGATGTTCCTTAATGTGTTGTACTTGATTGTCGCTGTGCATTTGTATTTCTATCATCTTTGTGTGGTTTTGAGTGAAGTAAAATTTTATCAAATTTACCAGCATTTGCTTCCACCTCATTCTTTGGCAGACTATGGAAGCTGCAGGAAAAAAAAATGGTCGCAAGCATTGCCTGGATCAACATTCCCAGCCGCCAGTGAAAATTGGCTCAGTGATGCAGGTGCTACAAACCCTCCGGAGCTTAAACTTACCTAGCACCCAATCAGTGTCTCCAGGGGCTGCTGTAGACGTTCCACCAGTGCAAGTCTTTACCGGAACACCATGATGGAAAGCCGTTGCAATATAGTGGCTTCCTGCTCCAGATCTCTCTCTGCCTGGCTCAACATCCAGGGATCTACACCACGGATCAGGCCAAGATTGTGCTGGTCATCACCCTGCTGAAGGGGCTGATCTGGGCTAGGGTGGACTGGAAAGGAGGTGAGGCAGCAGCTTCCTCATACCCCACCTTCATGATTCAGTACAGGGCGGTTTTCGACCATATGATGGAAGGGTATGAGTGCCATCTTTGTCTACACCAGGGAGATGGGCCTGTGTCAGAGTATGCTCTGTAATTCCAAACCTTGGCAGCCTCCTCTGGATGGAATGATCATGGCTCCACATGGCTCAGGGGTGATTGCGTGAGGACATCAAGATGGAGTTGCCTGTAGAGATGAGTCTAGAATTCCTCATCTCTACCTTTATTTGGCTGAATGACATGCTAAGGGAACAGTGCCAGCTTCGTTCCCTCACAGAACTCCAGTGCTCATTTCCCACTCCACACATTACAGGATACCTCCTGAGTCTGACATCACTCCCATGGAGGGTGAAGGGGCCCCTTATCCAGCAAAGGAAAGGAGTGGATGTGATGGCTCTTGATCTTGCCGGTTTGAATCTCGTCCTGGTCAAGTAAATGCTCCTTCTCCACTCACTGCAAGACTGTTTAATATTCATGTTAATATTGCTGGATGTTCTTCATCTCAAGTATCCTCTGCCTTAATAGTTTCCTGAGTGGTGTGAAACGTAATAGACTGAGAGTTGGTGTATACAGTTAGGCCAATGCACCCT
Source organism: Umbra pygmaea (assembly GCA_016801145.1). Taxonomy (NCBI): domain Eukaryota; kingdom Metazoa; phylum Chordata; class Actinopteri; order Esociformes; family Umbridae; genus Umbra; species Umbra pygmaea. The sequence goes on along the minus strand of JACXGM010009007.1, from coordinate 20,484 downwards.
AGGTCTTACAGTCCTTCATCAATGATGTGTTCTAAGACATGCTGGGTAGACAGGTTATAATTTGCGTTGATGACATCCTGATTTACTAAGCTACATTCAAGGAGCACATCAGACATGTCAGTGGCATCTTGAGGCATCTGAGGGAACAACAACTGTTTATGAAAAGGGAGCAGTGTGAGTTTTCTAGGATACAGGATCAGTGCCCTGGGTGTCTTTACACACTAAAAAAAGTATGACAAGTGGTTGTTCATCCAATGCAATTATTCTCATTCCATTCAGTTAAAATATTACGAGTTCATTGTATAACCTATAATTTTTAATTCAGACAAAATTAAAAATGCCTGGGGAGGGCAAACCTAAAGATTTCATCTTGACTCTAAGCATATTTGTAGGTTACGCCATATTTCCGCGTGTTGACATTTCCCAGCATGCTTTTCAGCACTTCCTCTTTTTAAGAATTGTTTTTTGTAATATATGTTCTGCTTTATGCATTCATGTTTCAATTAGTTTGTTTAACAATACTTATAATATATTTTTTTCAAACCTAATACGAACTGTAAGTGGTTTAATTTATTGCAACCATTACTGAGAAGAGTGTTCCTGTCTATGTAGTTACAATGTGCAAATAGCTAATCTTTCAAAAAACGAATTCACCATTGCAGTTCTTACCATTGCAAGTTGTGGGTGATAAATTATTACAGCTGCTGGATGTTCTACCAGTTAGATGCATCTTTCTAATTAGTAAAAATACAATCTTGAAGTGATTGTCAGAGTGACAAATTTGACAATTTACATTGGCTCAACGTATAAATGTAATGATTGGCTGTGATGGCCAACTTAAAAAATACATGTTGAACCAAACTGAATGACATTTATTGCAACAACCTAAAAATCATGGGTTCAACAAATGTATTTATTTTACATTGGGTAAGCATTTAAAATATAGTTTTTTAAATTTATAATAATTTGAGTTGAGAAATACATGTTTCTAAACGATCAGTTATCTGTGCATTTTCCTTGATAACCAAGCAAGTAGACTCATGATACCATTTGGTGATTATCAATCGCAAATCGCAATATTGGCCACAATAATCGCAATATGACTTTTTCACCAAATTGTGCAGCCCTAATGTAAACCATAAAGAAGAAGGCTTGAAAACTAATTCTGATATGCCCTCAGGGCTCCTAAACCAGAGTGACAATGTTCGGGGGACATACATACAAACAGGTCAATATCAAAATTTATTACACATTTCTCATTATTTTCCTATACGTTTTTATAAACCCAGCCAATTCCCTCTTCCAAAAATGATTGTTTTTGTGCAGGATGATGTCCTTGTAACGTGGGGTTTTTCAGTTAGGTAGAAGACAAACTTGGTAAAATTATAAGGTTCTTTAGATCTCAGCATAAGTAGCATAAGGAAATAGCCAAACACCAATGCTGGAATAACAAGGAAAACTAAGAATCATGTAAAACTCAAAATCCACAATACAAAGGCTTGCTTAAAACTAGATACAGTATTTCAAAAGGGTACTTGGATATGAAAACTTAGGAAAAACCGTGCTTGGCAAAGTCCAACAAAGTAGAGAATAACAGAACCAGGAAATAAACTAACATGGCTTGAAATCATTACTTACAAAATCACAGAAGGACAGATATAGGCAGATTAAGGGCTCGCAGAACATCCATAGGTAGGTACAGGAACAAACCAGTATATAGGCTCGGAACAAGCATAAGAACACGTCTACATACTTTAATGACCCAGAAAAAACTGAACTAACAAGGGACATTTTATACAGAGGACCTAGGGAAACAAATGAAACACAGCTGACACTAATGAACTAATAACATGGTGAAATCTAGAACAAGGGAGGGCCTGACAAAACTGACATACTAAAACCACAAGAGGGAGACATAAAAAACGCTGGGCCATACAGAAACTAATACAAACAGAACTGACAAAAGACTACTATAACTTAGGCAGGGTAGACAGACCAAATAAGAAAAAGGAAGCCGGCTTCGGGCGCAGGACCGGCACAGGAAGGGGAACGTTACAGTCCTAAATCATTGCAGCTTTGTTATTTTGTAATTTTCACTTCCTGCTTCCTGTCTGTAATGTTGTTAGTAAAAAACAAAAGACAGTTAAAAAAACTACCGAATTTGAGGCGCGATATCTCCGGCTACCACATAGACATCCACCACTCAGTATTTGCAAAAATCTCCTCTTTACATAGGTACCAAGCATTAGTTGCTAGCATGTACGGTTTGCGAGAAAATCGCCTTTGAAATGTATGTTGAAATACTAAATAAATTAGTTTCTAAAAATGGATCACATTTGCCAGACTTTTATAGTGTTGGAATTTGTAAAAATGCTATAGTAATAGAGTGGGGAAGTGGATGTGTGTTAAGACATATTGTAGTGAACAAAAACATGTTGGTCTTAAACCCTACACAGACCAGTACACAGAACATTTGCAATTGTGTCAATTGCCATCTCATTCAACAGCCGTTTAAAGCCAGAAGCAGAAGCCCAACTTTATAAGACCATTAATTAAGCATTCAATAATGCCACAAAATCTTCCAGAGTGTTTTACTACAGTATACTTACCATTTGTATGTGACATAAACCTCATCAACGGAAATATCTGTGAGTTTCTCTGTATACAGTTTTGAAGCCAGCATATTCTGCCAGCTACTTGTTACTGTCAGAAAATATCTGTGTAGCGATTGAATTGTGAGGCTAACATTTTTTGCTGCGTCTTAGCAAAGGAAGCCTTCAACTTTTTTCTCCTTTTTTTAATAGCTGATTATATATTTGCACCATTTAGATAAAAATCCCCCTCATTTAGCCCCAATAAAATGAATGTCCCCCGGAGTAAATATCCCTTGGTGATATGGTAGAATGAAGCGGTTTTAGCAGGAGCATAACCCTGCTGTCATTGTGTGATTTGCAGGGTGTAGACTGAGCAACACAGTAACATATGCTGAAACCCATAGGTGTAAATTTAGGGTGGGACGGTAGGGACATGTCCCCACCAATGTTAAGGAATCACGTAATTGTTCCCATTTAATTAAATGTCCCCCTCGATTACTCTAAATGTATCTTTTCATTGTTTTCTCTTTTGGCTTCCCAATGGGTTGACACCATAGACTGTAGGTTAACACCCTCAAGCACGGTGTTGCTCCTGATTGGCAGGAGAGCTGATCAGTTGTGTTGTCTACCTGACTGCTGCCATTAGTAGTGTGTGTGTCAGTGAGCGAGGCACAACAATGATTCTTTTATGGGATGACTTCATGATTGTCCACTCACCGATAACATCATTGTGAATAACCTATAACATCAAAATACGTATATTACACTAATGTATATTTTTGTTCTAAATATCTAGTAATGCTAACGACCCATTGCAAGCTCTGGACATTAATTGTCTTGCATTGAGACAATTCAGCAGTTGCAGTGGAAGCTATTCGAATAAAAGCTGCAAACTTGGTAATTGGAGATTTTGTTAATATTAGTGACGTGCAAATCATGAACGATTCATTATTTTTGAACAAATCTTTTTAGTGAACTGGGTGTACTGATTCACTTCTCTAAAAGATTCATTCATGTAAGACACTTTTGTGAATCACTTCAAGCGGTTGCAGACCCAGTGTGCGTGCTTCTCCTAATATGCAGCAGAATGAGGAATCAGTCAAAAATAGAAGTTTCTGCACTAAACACAGACTTTTTCAACACCATCCCTTAGATGAAAGTTGTAGAACAGTGTACAGGGAACGATCCACACAGGAATTCTCACTAACTAGCAAAGCAGCCAAGTTACTTCAGCCAAAACCCCTTACCGTAACCATTAATAGGACTTTTATAAATTATATTAGTTATGACTATGATGCATTGTATATTGAATGTTATAGATTTGTGTTCCTGCTCGATTAATGTAGGCTACAGTAATTGTGGGCTACAGTTTCTTAAAAAATCTCCCATTTTGACAGGAATTGTGTTGTACATAATAACTGCTACAAGGTAGCCTGGTTGACACCAGATCCTTCTCAGTTGTAACTGAGAGTGGGTCTGGGCAAGGTTAATTCACAGCCCATTTCCAAAGGGGCATCACCAAAGGACATCGCTCAAATGCCTCTTGGCGCAATTGGATATTTCAGACCTTTGCCGAATTGAGTCGCAAGACCGCGATAACATCTTAGTTTAGATATGAAGGCTTCGAGTATTGTTCTTTGCTCGGTTTTTAACAAAAAGTAAACATTCAAATTGCTTAAAACAAATTTGTTTAATTCAATGACAGTATATAGCTGCAATTATGGTCATCGTGATAAGCCCACCTCAGCGGTTGTGATTGCTGCCTCGATTTGGAAAAATTGGAAATGGCCTTGAATGGGCTCTTGGCCAGACTGACTTGCATGTTTCATGTTTCAGCTCCAAGTGAAATTACTATTACAGTAAACAATATGTTCCAACCATGAGATAAACATGGAATTGACAAAAAGATTCATTACATGACTAAGTGATTTAAAAGATCTGAATCTGTAGTGTTTCCTAATGCCCATCACTAGGTAATATCATCACACCAACTAGCATGATGTAACCTCAGCTTTTGCTTACTTCAATGGAATTCACGTGGCAGAATAATGATTCTAGGAGAAATGTATATATGTATAATATATAATGTATAATATATAACTATATAACTATATTGTCTCTAAACAGCATGAATACATTTAAGGCAAATGAAGTGCCAGTTGATCAAAGCAGAAATTATGAGAAATTAAGATATGGACAAACATGTTCACAGCAGAGGTATTAAAAGTGTCTAGTGAATATGACAGTTAAAGTGTTACGCCCGTTTCAGACATACTCCGTCTGCGGTGCGTATGCGGTCCGTATATTTTTCCGTGCCCATGTTAACAGGCTAGAGCTTTCACACTGCATGCCGATGCGGTCCGGTGATCCGTTCCAGGAGCGGTGCGTATACAGCAGTGCAGCGATCGTTTCCGAACAGAGTCTATTTTTGCTGTGCTGCACCACACTGAATTAAAGTGGCAGCGCATTGTTCACATAAAAATTAACATAGCTTCACGAGAAATCATAATAATTTAATCATATAGGTATAACTAGCCTACAGTTAGTGTTTTACAGTTACTAAATTGCAGGTCAAGAAATAAAAAAGAAATCAGTAGCCTATAGTCCCAAAAGTTGCAAAATTCGATCATATAGGCCTATGACTTTTTTCTCAAGAAATACATGATACATATTTTACTGTAAAACAGTAAAACAAAATATGTGGGTGCATCTAAAAACTTGGGTGTGCCACATCGATTTTTCTTTACAAAACAGAGGCCTATACTACGAAGAAAGTTCCCCATGCCATAGAATTCCTTTTATTACATAAATTCACTAAACATAACCTAATCTAGATACGAGATGTCACGACGGTGATTATTAATTCATTAAATCACCCCAGGGTTTCCCCAATCTAGTGACAAGCGCGTTCACATAAAATAGGCGGTGTGTGCACCCTGCAGGACCAATCGCAGACACGGACAAGTCTATGAGAGCTGCATATTTCGCTCAACTGTAAATGATCAGTTTACATTACAATTGTGTATTCCATTAATCCAATGTGTTGCTTCATGCTGATCGTGTATAACAATTTTATTTATTGTATTCTTTCATTTGCAACCTTGACAGTGTTGACCGGTCATGGAGCAAACAAAAAAATGTACAGGTTGTGTAAATTAATCAATTTTACAATACTTGGTTGTTTAACAGGTTAATGAGTAAATATTAAATAGCCTACTGTCTCTACAGTGAAAAGGGATAGGCCTACATTGATTTTGGTCCGTATCAAACAGACCATACATTAAAATAGGTACCTGTCACAAACAAACGCAACACTATGCATAAAGTCTGTGGAACTGTAAGTGCACAACTTCGATGTATCGCACTGCACTGCACAAACGGCTCAAGATTAGTAGCTGCTGAAAGTGCTAATGCATAATTAGTCTACTATACTGCTAGTATCCCGTGATATTCGCTTAAATGTGTAGGCCTACGTGGATCTGGATGTTGTTTTTTAAAGAAAATAATTCAGAATTTATTTTAAAATTAACACATATTATAATTACACCATAATAGCCTAGGTTTAGAGTAAAAACACTTTTTGTCAAGGCTATAACAAAAAGTGCATTATGCATCTGATTTCTGGGTGCGCCAGCTGCTTCTTTGGGTGGCACAAGCACACCCTGGCACACCCGTGCCTACGCCACTGATTTGTGGA
>JACXGM010009007.1:0-14093 GCA_016801145.1 Umbra pygmaea | reverse complement strand
AAGATTTTGATAGTGTTTGAGGCACAGTGTTTATACTAGGCTAATGCTGGCAAGTTGTGGCAGTAATATTATATACATTCGTATGAAAAGGTTTAGGTGTCCCTGACAATTTCCATAATTGTCATTTATAAATATTTGGGTGTTTGGATCAGCAATTTCATTTTGATCTGTCAAATAACTAAAGGAGACAGAAAATATTTCAGTAGTGAAATATGGTTAACAGAAAATATTGGATTAACAGAAAATGTGCAAAATGCATCATAATGAAATTAGACAGGTGCATACATTTTGGCACCCTTGTCATTTTGTTGATTTGAATACCTGTAACTACCAAGCACTGATTAATTGGAACACACAATTGGTTTGGTGAGCTCATTAAGCCTTGAACTTCATAGACAGGTGCATCCAATTATGAGAGTAGATATTTATGGTGGCCAATTGCAAGTTGTTGTTATCTTTGACTCTCCTCTGAAAAGTGGCAATATGGGGCCCTCAAAACAACTCTCAAATGACCAGAAAACAAAAATTGTTCAACATTATGGTTTAGGGGAAGGCTACAAAAAGGTATCACAGAGATTTAAGCTGTCAGTGTCCACTGTGAGGAACACATATTGGGAGGAAATGGAAGACCACAGACCCAGAATTGGCAGGCCAAGTAAAATATTGGAGAGGTAAAGGATGGTGAGAACGGTCAAAAACAGCCCACAGACTACCTTAAAAAGATCTACAACATAATCTTGCTGCAGATGGTGTCACTGTGCATCGTTCAACAATTCAGCGTACTTTGCACAAGGAAAAGCTATATGGGAGAGTGATTCGGAAGAATACTTTTCTGCACACAAGCCACAAACAGAGTCGCTTGAGGTATGCAAAAGCACATTTGGACAAGCCAGCTTAATTTTGGAAGAAGGTGCTGTGGACTGATGAAACAAAGAATGAGTTATTTGGTCATAACAAGGGGCGTTATGCAAGGCGGCAAAAGAACACAGCGTTCCAAGACAATAACTTGGTACCCACAGTAAAATTTGGTGGAGGTTCCATCACACTGTGGGGCTGTGTGGCCAGTGCCGGTACTGGGAATCTTGTTCAAGTTGAGGGTCGCATTGATTCCACTCAATATCAGCAGATAATAATGTAGAGGAATCAGTCACAAATTTATGCCAGGGCTGGATATTTCAACAAGATACAGACTCAAAACACTTCTCCAAATCTACTCTGACATTTACAGTGCGGAGAACAAGTATTTGATACACTGTCGTTTTTGCAGGTTTTCCTACTTACAAAGCATATTAGAGGTCTGTCATTTTTATCATAGGTAAAAATTTTGAGAGATGGAATCCAAAACAAAAATCCAGAAAATCACTTTGCATGATTTTTAAATAATGAATTTGCATTTTATTGCATGACAAGTATTTGATACATCAGAAAGGCAGAACTTAATATTTGATACAGAAAGCTTTTTTGCAATTACAGAGATCATACGTTTCCTGTAGTTCCTGACCATGTATGCACACACTGCAGCAAGGATTTTGGCCCACTTCTCCATACAGACCTTCTCCAGATCCTTCAGGTTTCGGTGCTGTCGCTGGGCAATACGAACTTTCAGCTCCCTCCAAATATATTCTATTGGGTTCAGGTCTGGAGACTGGCTAGGCCACCCCAGGACCTTGAGATGCTTCTTACGGAGCTACTCCTTAGTTGCCCTGGCTGTGTGTTTTGGGTCGTTGTCATGCTGGAAGACCCAGCCACGACACATCTTCAATGCTCTTACTGAGGGAAGGAGGAAGTTGGCCAAGATCTTGCGATACATGGCCTTATCCATCCTCCCCTCAATATGGTGCAGTCATCCTGTCCCCTTTACAGAAAAGCATCCCCAAAGAATGATGTTTTCACCTCCATGCTTCACGGTTGGGATGGTGTTCTTGGGGTTGTACTCATCCTTCTTCTTCCTCCAAACATGGCGAGTGGAGTTTAAACCATAAAGTTCTACTTTTGTCTCATCAGACCATTCCTCCTGTGAATCATCCAGATGGTCATTGGCAAACTTCAGACGGGCCTGGATGGTTTTCATTGAGACTGTAGCCCATCCCAGCCTTGTGCAGATCTACAATTTTATCCCTGATGTCCTTACACTGCTCTCTGGTCTTGGCCATTGTAGAGAGGTTGGAGTCTGTTTGATTGAGTGTGTGGACAGGTGTCCTTACAAGTTCAAACAGGTGCAGTTAATACAGGTAATGAGTGGAGAACAGGGGGGCTTCTTAAAGAAACTAACAGGTCTGTGAGAGATGGAATTCTTACTGGTTGGTAGGTAATCAAATACTTGTGTCATGCAATAAAATGCAAATTAATTATTTCAAAATCATACAATGTGATATTCTGGATTTTTGTTTTAGATTCCACCTCTCTCAGTTGAAGTGTACCTATGATGAAAATTACAGACCTCTACATGCTTTGCAAAATTGGCAGTGTATCTATACTTGTTTTCCCCACTGTATGCAGAGTAACAAGTACAATGTTCTGGAATAATCATCCCAGTCCCCAGACCTGAATATCATTGAAAATCTGTGGGGTGATTTGAAGCGGGCTGTCCATGCTCGGCAACCATCAAACCTGACTGAACTGGAGATGTTTTGCAAGGAGGAATGGTCTACAATACCTTCATCCAGAATCCAGACACTCATTACATACATTCATTACTATGTATTTTCTCGAGGCTGTTATTTCTGCTTAAGGAGGCTCAACTAAATATTGATGTGACATATTTTTGTTGGGGTGCCCAAATTTATGCACCTGTCTAATTTCGTTTTGATGCATATTGCACATTTTATATTCATCCAATAAACCTCCTAAATGTCACTACTGAAATATTACTGTGTCCTCCAGTTATTTGATAGATCAAAATGAAATTGCTGATCCAAACTCCCTAATATTTCTAAATGAAAATCATGGAAAATGTCAGGGGTGCCTAATCTTTTGCATATGACTGTAGATACGGTAAGTGTTTAGCAAGTAACAGTTATATTTAATAATGTTTCCATCCTGTTCATAAAGTACATAGATAAGTTGATACAAACTAGCTTATCGTGCACAAAAACTTGCATCGGGTCATACTTTTAGCAAACAGGCAGGCACATCAATAGAATGGTAAAAAAGTGTCCCCACCAATGTTGAAACCAAACCTATGCCCTTGCTGAAACCTTTCCTCTGCACAGACACTCTGCCAAGAAGATTGCTATTATGATTTCCAACTTAAATATGCAACAGGCGCGAAAGGGTTTGAATAGTGGTATAACAGATCCAAAGTGTTTGCAAAGCTTTTCTACACGTCTATGTGTTTATGATAGGCGGTTGAGTGTAATGATGGGGGTGATATGCAGCACAACAATATAAAAGCATGTATGGTTCATTTCCATTTGACATTTTAGTCAGAGCATGCGCTGTTATCCTGAGCGAGTTAGTAACCTTCAGATGGCTAAGAAGGATAACCACACAGCACAGTAATAGAATGTACATTTTATTCACTGAAGTAGCTATCAGCAGTCAGTGTTACGAAGAAAAACATGACAGTAAAAGTAAATATAATAGGATGTTTTGTCAGTGAGATATTGTGTAGAAAAATACCCTTTGTTTCCTTTGTTATTTTTTCCATATTATTTGCCTACTAGTTATCCTATTGTCTCTTCCCTTTCGACCACACATTGTGCCTGGTAGAAAAGAGGCCATCCCTGCTGGGAACAACAACATGATTAACGCTGAAGCTATACTTTCCTGTCAGGCTACACTGACTGACGCCTGGGTCATGCAGAGACCCTCTCACCTGTTTCCATCCACATATATTAGTCTCTGGAGTCAAGCCTGAATGCAAAAACGAGCTGTAAATCATCGGTGAAAGAATGAGATCGGGGTTTGAGACCTTTCACCTCCCTAAGAGCACTTTGGAAGCCCCCATGGGGGCTAACAGCCCCCAGAGCAAGACTCACTAATGGAACAGTCCAAAAATGAAGGGATGGAAAATGGAGGGGGGTAATAGTAATTGGAACAAGATATTTCATTTGCGTCAGCAAATGTTTGACGCTTCCATTGTCTCATTAGCATCAAGCTATTCAGCAACTTCCTGCAGCTGTTTCTATGGTCCGGTTCATCCCTCCAGCTCCGCTCCCACCAGTCACCATCGCCCGCCTGCCCGCCCGCCCCAAAAGGCTGGAATCCCAGCGAGACGAGCCGAGACCTGCTGATGTTTGGTGTTTTACCTGGACAGCTCACAGATGTACTGTTCAGTGCAGCTCCCTAGGAGGGGCCTACATGTCTGCTTTTATTCTGGTGCTGAGAAAGAAGAGGAAGCGAGAAGGCTTCTCTTCACCTGAATAGTGCTGACCCCACCTCCTTCACCAAGCTGGCCCTCCAATCTCCAGCCTGCCACAGGTTGACAGACGCAGTGTTCCTACGGTGGCAGGTATCCCCTTGGTCTATTCATCTCCTATGCACTCGAGTGACGTCCTGGTATCGGGGGGCTGAGGTGTTAATGAATGAGAAGGCAGCGGCGCCGACGCCGTACATCTGCTTATCTCTCTGTCCGACATTTCGCCTGCACTCCAATCTCCCCGGGCTTGTCACACATTACTCTCGTCTTACTCTCATTCACTCTCTCACCTTTTCCTCTGGCATGTAGATGCCGTTTCCTAATTTGATCATCCTGTTACTATGGGAACTTTCCGGAGCAACAGGAAACATGCACTCATAGTATTCATGGTTTAAAAATGCCCCTAATGTTTCATTCCCACTTGATTTGCCCGATCACAAAATGCTTCAACCACCACAAATGATTTTCATGAATTATCCTGCTGCTTGAAACAGGTTATAATTAAGATGCAGCGTCTTTAGGTCTCCAACTTCTTTCTTTTTCCATGATCTTCCCTCCCTCCCTTCAAACATACACTATATCTTTATCTCTATTCCACTCTCTCTGGCCTTTAAGCTACAGTTGTTCTGTCAGACCATTTAGTCACCCTCTTTCCACTCACAATCCTTCCCCACCCCCTTTACCTTTTTTACTAATGATCTACAGTAAATGCTCACGCCTGTGTTTTCCCAGTGCTCCAACCCACCTCATTCTCAGCCTGGCTCACACAATCCCTGACCCTCCCAAGGTTAGATGAGTGTCTTTAATTTCCCAGTATCAATTAAATGTTGACACCTGAACTCCTAGGGCAGGGGTATTCAACTCTAACCCTACGGGGTCCAGAGCCTGCTGGTTTTCTGTTCTACCTCAACATTAATTGGACTCACCTGGTGTTCCAGGTCTAAATAAGTCCCAGATTAGAGGGTTGCAATGAAAAAGTGGAGTGGATCTGGCTTCGAGGTCCAGAGTTGAGTATGAGGGTCCTAGGGGATAGCCAGGGCTAGTTATCTCAGTCTCCTATCCTTGGACACATCCAGACAGCATTTACTCTATCTCTTTCTCCCCTCTCCATTCCTGACGCCACTTTAAATAGGTCCCTGTGGTGTGGGCAGTCAGCGTCGGCTTCAGGGACTGGGAGTTAATGCGTTTTTAATGAGAATGGCCGCCGATGTGACACAGTAATGTGCTGGATTTCAGTCGCTGCGCCAAAGCACTCGGTTCAAGGTATTTATCAGCTTACCACCTCACTCTCCTTGGTGGTGGGAGGGTGAGTGTCATCCTCGGCGAACATGAAGCTTCTGTTGTTTTTCCTCTTGAAGGGTCCCTATTTAGCATCGCTCCACACAGCTGCTCAGACAGTACATGATGAGAGAGAACTCATAATCTGCTGAAAGTAATTAATACAATATACCTGCATATATAGCCACAGAGCCTGGTTCGTCTGTTGGGGCTCTACATTAGAACATTCCCTATTCATGCTAGGTTAATGTCTGTTGGTCCTATTGCTATTGTATTAGAACAAAATTACTTAAGATTAGAAACGAAGAAAGATTAATGTCAAAAGAAACTGCTTTGTCATTATTCAGTTATTATCATGGACTATGTATTTAGGCATGAAAGACCTGAAATTAATTGAGAACTAGATGATGTTTGTGTTCAGGCAGACACAACTGGCTGTCTGATTACATATGAAATGTTCACATAATACATAACCCCATAGCTTCACACATTGAAACATTTCCACATTATACCCTAAGTCAGAATTCAAGTCCATTCCTTTTCTACTAGTTTTTGTGACTCTAGATGAAAGATGTACACTTTATTTTTGTTTCACTACTCTTTCTTCTTAATATCTTAACAGCAATAATTGATTTTTCTCTTAAATGTTTCTACCTTAGTCAAGACTACCAACTGGAAGAATTTCTCTGCATTTAGCATCTATGTATATTTAATGTGAAGATAATAACCACAGAACATTATAGGTAGAATATCTCATCATAAAATTGCTGTTGCTTAATCTGAACTTCATCCTTGTGTATGTTCTTCCAGGTCAGTTGAATATATCAATGTTTGCTACCAGAAAGTTTTTAGTTCCAGAATTCCAGGTGCTTTTTATACATTCATTTTCAGATTGGAATGAATGTTGTATGATTCCCAACAGGAATACACAAGTAGAAAATCTTCAAAAAGCAGTCAATTAAATTGATTGAATTTATTTTGTTTGTGAGTTACATGGTTGTGAAATCGTGTTCACTGCAATTAATTGAGAAATGCCTTTGATATCTCAATTAAGTCTGTGTGTATGTGTATGCTTGTCTTTGAAAATATGTGTGTGCCTGTCTGTCTGCATGAATCTTTGTGCGTGTGTCCTTGCGAGTATATCTGTGCGGGAGGTTTGGACTAAAGGAATCCTTGTGTTGAAAACTTGTCTTCTTGACCCTTGTTGGTATAGATGTTCTCACACTCATTATTGGATTATTTCAAGCATTAGAGTGAAGAGAACAAGCCTGGCGTCTTACTTCCCTTCATCAAAGGGATTTTTTTAGATCTTTAACAGCCATGACCCCCCCCCCCCCCACTACCAGAGAACATCACCATTGCTCACTCAGTGGAGCTAAATCACTTTTAATGGGTATGTGTACTAAGGGGGACATGAAACCAATAACCTGCAGACTACTGTAGGTTTAATCAGGGATTGAGTTGCTAAATTACGGCAAATGGAAGTAACTAACATGGTTCTAAAAGCATACAGTGTATAGATGCTACACAGTTTCATTAATTTTACTGTGAGGGTGTTAAAATGATATATTTCTCATGGTATTCGAGTTAAATTAACACTTTCGATAGTGTTACAATTTTAACTTGTTAACAGTGTTAAATCTGACACTCACAGTTTTGTTTTTCAACACAAGAGTATATTTTTATCTCTTAATTGTTGGTGTTCCCTTTCACTAGAGACTGGAGTGTTGATTTCAATTCATGAATGCACAAAGCGGTATCTATATTAAAAATAATTCTGAAAAATAAACGTGCAGCAAAGGATTCAGGGAAATTGTGAGGGTTTCACCTAACACCCGTGTTAAAGTAACACTGTGACAACTAACACAGTTTTTTTAACCCCAACACTGGGGTTCTATTGTGTTGATTATCTCGCAAACCGTACATGCTAGCAACTAAAGCTTGGTACCGTTGGAAAGAGGAGAAATAGATGAGAATATTGAGTGGTGGCCATCTCTGCCGGAGATATCACACCTCAAAGCCAACAATGGTCTTTCTTTTTGACAAAAAATATCACAGAGAGGAAGTAGGAAGTGAAAATGACAAAACAACAAATTTACAATGATGTAGGACATTGTTCTGCATAAAACAAAGATTTTTGGTGTTGGGAATTAGCAGGTTTTAAAAACATATAGAAATCATGTAAGAAACGAGTGCAGCATTTTGATGTTGACATGTTTGTGTGGTCCCCAAACATTGCACACTGGTTCAGGAGCCCTGGGGGCTTGACAGTGTCCATTAAAAAGCCTTATTCATCATGGTTTACATTAGGGATGCTCATTTCGGGTAATTTTCCTGACCGATAACCGGAACTCGTTAACCGATTATTAACCGTTAACTGATAAGATTATAAGATTCAATTGGCTTTAAATAAAAAATTTCATTGACGAGTGTCTGTAACCCGTTAAATATACAACATTTTTTTTCACGGATTTGTTTTAATGTCCAAACAGCATACAGAACAGATCAACAACAGCTGCCGGGTGCAAGTTCACTCAGGTGCAAAGTCCACACTAAACGATACGATGAAACTAGTTAGTTTCATACTAAAGCTGTGTCGATGTTTGGTTTCACCAAACTACACTGGCGTAAAGTCCACACCAACCAAAATATTGTCTCAGAAAATTTGTCGTAGATGTTTATATTTCTGTTTTCAATCAAAGGAAAGTAGCCTTGATGCAGTGTTTACCGAGTTGTCAAATTATAGAATGAAAACAGTCGGTATCAATCTGGAACAAGGTTGTTGCTTACAGGAGGCCTACTGCAAATAAGGGCTATATGTCATTAACACAAAACAAAATGTTGATAACGCTTGCTATGCGTTATGTTACTAACTGTACAATATCTGCCGAGCGCAACCCTTTCATTAAAATTACCATTGCGGTCCTCTCTGAAAAGAAACTGCGTGTTGTCAATCACTGTGTGCACTGCAAATTATTTGGTTCTCACCAAGATATAAAAACTTAGATTTAGAAATGCTATATAATTTATCTTGTTTTAACAGTGAATTTCTTATTATAATTGTTCAACTTTACACTATAATCTTATTTCTACATTCAACAAACTTAATTCAAGAAATCTTGTCAACTGAAATTATCACTTGTTTTGAGTACCTTTTCTCTCAGATTTAGTGTTTGTAGACACCCCTTTTTTGTAGTGTGTTTTGTTTTTAAGGTAACATTATTTTGTCGGCTATAATGCCTCAGGAGCATGATGAATTATAGCCGATAAAATAATATATGCTTCCCAATACAGTAGCGTTATACGTTTCTGTCATGAAAAAATGATAGCGCAAGTTAATATCACAGTCTTCATAAATGTCCAAGGGTTGTCATTTTAAATGAAGAACGCATTGCAGACGCAAAACAGGCAGCCGGTATATTTCGCTCCTCATTACCTATTTCTTCCCACCTTTCAAAACGAAGCGCCAGGCTCTGGTTGCGCGTGTCAACGCACCATGTGATTTAACTAATATAGGCTATATATATGTAAAAAAATAATAAATACTTCTTAACCGTTTAACTGATAGTATTAATCGGTCAAATGTTTTACTTTCGGTTAACGGTTAAACGGTCAATATGAGCATCCCTAGTTTACATGCTTTTACACACAAAAGACAACAAAATATACATACATTCTTTGGTTTTTTACGGATACATTTTTAATAAAACAAAATACAGTCACCCAGCATTTTGGATTTCATTCATCCATGTTGTAGCCATGGGTCTTCTGAATCCAAAACCATAACGCACTTTACTGTAGGTCAAAGTATGACCTTTCAGAGGCCAAAAAGTCAACATTGTGCCAGGCAGAATTGAGCCCCCCCAGACGGTTGATTTAACATTCACAAGTGTTAATTTAACACCATACTTAACACTGAATAGTTTATCACTGGAAAATCAACACTAGACAATTTGCTGTGTACCTATTTTATTACAAATAGCAGCTGTTTAGACACAACTAAGTTCATGGCTGTTCCCATATTGTATAATTTGCAGAAATCCCACTTATTGTTTCTTTCACTTCCCACTATACTTTAATACACTATATAGCCAAAAGTATGTGGCCACCTGACTATGACCACAAACATTTGAGCTTGTTGGACAGCCTTAACTCCCTTATTTTCAAGCTATAACAGGCGCCACTCTTCTGGGAAAGGCTTTCCACAAGATTTTGTGAAATTTGTGCCCATTCAGACCATTATCCCTCTTCCACCATTATTGGTGTCCAAATACATTAGGTTATATATTTCTCTTCTTGCCGACCTCCTTCATTCCTTCCTTCCTTTCAAACCCTAGTCCCTCTTTTAGTCGGAGGAAAGAAATGGGGGGAAAATGAGCTTAGAAAAAAACTTCGCCAGGCCACATATCTCATGCAGAGACTGGGGCAGTGATGAATATCGCAGCCTCCGTGTCATTAATCAGAGCCCTGTTCGTCTAGCTGTGGGACAGCCAGGCCTCCAAAGCGTCTACGTCCCCCTGGAGGCGATAGAGAGTGGCCCGGACTGGACCATCAAAGCCTCCCACCAAGCTCTTCTCGGCGCCCAGCGACAGGGCTCTCTCACCTGCAATGTTTAAGGGCTCGGCGCCCAAAGCTTTGAGGAAGGGGCAGATCGGGAGGGGAAGCTTTGCTCTTTTTAATCCAGATCTCATCCCACCCAGTCCAAAAGTACTGGGCCGCCTCTAACAAGGCCTCTGTCCTTGAGAGTATACTCTCATCATCAATCAGCGGCAGCCGGCCAGACACACGGGGAACGAGGGAGATATGGAGAGGGGGCGGGGTTTGATGGAAATGGGGAGGGAATGGATTCAGCAGCAGACGAGATGAACAGACAGAGCCAGGAAAAAAGCTGTGCATGCAAATGTCATATGCCTCTGATAATAGAATGCTCTCACGCATAGACTGGAACGCAATCCTATTCAATAATAAAATGGAATTCCACACTGAAATGCAGTCCTATTCAATAATACTGGCAATAATACAATGCGGCTGGCTTTTATGAACTGCGAATGAGCTACGTTGGTAGTGGGAGCGTAAAAGAGTGGCGTCTACAGTACATTGGAAATGCAACGCAGAAAACCAAACCCCCAACCCCATTCCACACTCCCCCAGTCCAAACCTTACTTCCTCCCCCATCTTAACCTGTCTCTACACCTCCCCTCCAAGAGCCCGGAAAGAACAGACAGACGGAGAGGATTCCTGTTTACATTCTCTCTAGGACGTCTTCCTGCTGCTCTGATAGCAGCCCAGCTCTGGTCATCTCTTCATGTGTATTAATCCACCTGTCAGTCAATGCCCCCGACATCCCCTCCTCATTATTCTCAAAACCCTGCTGCTCTGACAGGCAGGGGAAAATTGCCAGTGAAGATGGAAGCCAGCCGCCGTTTGTGTGCCGATGTTTTTGTGTGTCTGCATGCTAAAGCCTGCATTTTTGTATGGGTTTGTTTGTGTGTGGGTGGGATTATGTGTGTGTGTTTGCATGCCTTCACAACTGAGTCGGCCTGTGTATGTTAATCAGGAGCCATAACGTTACGTCCAGGGAAATAAGTCAGCCTCTCTCTGACTTTGGAGCAGAGACGGGTTGTTCTGGAGACAACCAAAGAGAATGCTTTGAATGCAGACTGGTGAAAAGCCTTGAAGCCATTATAGCTCTCTGGCATTGTCACCTTCAACACTTTGTCTAGCTTAAAGGGAGACAGATGAAAAAGAGAACAAGTCATATGTCTTTTTGAAAGTTTCCATCCAATCATAAGATCATAAGATATATGACATAATATGACTTTAGCACTATCTAAGTGACTGTTAATGAATCTGAACGCCCACCCTATTTAGATGGTTCTGGCTTCAGATGAAGTCTTTCATTACTGGAATTGCGGTCCCATCTTTGAAAGCCAAACAGAGAGATTCACAGACACAAGTACAACAAAACAAAGTCTAGAGAAGATGGTTTTGGAGGCAAATCCTAGAATCTGTAGAAGCTTTGCAAGTTCAAACTAAAGTCAGCATGATTTAATTAATGGTGGAAGTAATTCAATTATGAAGCTGCTTAAAAGAAAAGTCCTATGCAGTCCTCAGGGCTTGGCACTGAATATTTGAAGGCGACTTCCTCTGCAGAGCAGGGCCCAGATCTTCATGTTGGAGGGGGAGATGGCAGAGAGAGAGTTTTACTCAGAATCAATGTGCTGGTTTGGGTTCCTCCAAGGGTCACAGCTAAAAGAGACATCAAGTTTTCAAGAAGTTCTGCTGAGGAGGTAAAGTGTGGGATCACCCACTTATCAATTGCTGACATGCTTTTGCAGGGAGAACGATTTTCCTCGTCTATCTTCTAACCTACCGTTAGGTTTGTGAAAGAAAATCGCTGCAAAAGTTTATATTTAAATTGTCCGAGCCAGTTGGGGTAACTTCGAAAAATGCCACTGTTATTAGAAATACTGTATTTACATTATTTTACATTTCAATCACTTCATGAATTTTAATTCCTACTTATTGGTTGAGTAGAAGAGGTGTTGACAATTGATGGGAGAATCATTTTTTTTCATTCAAAAGATATGTATGAAGTAGAAGTGGTGCTGCAAATAGCTTAATGAGTTATTGAAAAGTAGTATTTGAATGCAAAGTATCAATATACAAACAAATCCCTAACCAGTAGTACCCACATACTTTTAAGAAAGACTCCTCATTTAAGAAGGACCCCCTCATTTTCTGCCCTCCTATTTGTCTTACTCCAAATTTTATTCTACTAACCATGCTACTGTATGTCAGCAGCATCATAATCCCCCTGACAGATGCCGGATGGTGAAGGGCGCTCACATGGGTCATCCAACCACATGTCGCCGAGCCAGCCCATTCTGTTCAAACTGCTCATCCAACATGGAAGCCTTTAGTCGGATCATGTATGGGATGAGTACGCTCACCAACTATAATTCCATGATTGAATTTACAGGTGCCCGATCTAAACAAAAGGAGTCACTGGAGAGTGATGTGCAAGGAAGAAAATATGACTTATCTGACTTAAGGGCAAATACTGGGCAAGCGCTTAAAAAAACTAATCTAACACCATATGTCACAAATTGGTTGTAGGGTTGAGAGAGGGAGACTCAAAAGCAGGTAGAATGCAGTTGTTTATGGTTTATTCCAAAGCTTCGGGAACATACAGCTAGAATGGTCAGGTCCAAACAGAATGCAGCAAACGCTTAACAAATATACCTATTTAGCTATGTACTATTTACAGTGGTACAGACACTGGCTAATATCTAGGTACACGGTGAACGCCTAAACATTCAAACTCTTCCAGTTATAGAACTCACTTGTTTGTAGCTCCCGGACATCTTCTCCATACAACGTGAAACAAATACTCTACACAATAGGCAGGCGAATAAACAATATTCCTGTTCACGCACAGGGTAGCAAGAATAATTATAACTAGAATAGGTACAATTTCTGGGGAAATTGTGTAAAGTGTTCTTGCCGCCACTATTAGTCCGCACGTTTTGGTACCTTACAGGTGTATGTAGTGTTAAAACTCTGGGAGTAGTGTCACCCTGAACAATTTGTCCATTCATTCCTATGGGACTTTTTTAAATGATAATATTTCGTAAAGTGTTTCACAAAACCTTCCACAACACAAAAGAAACGTGACCGGGAATGAGCCGCACGTTTCGACACCTTAATTGTGTGTGTAGTCTAAAAACTCTGGGAGTAGTAGTGCCCCGAAAATTCGGTCCATTCATTCCTATCGGATTTTTTTGCCACAAAAACGCTAATATTTTGCGAATTGTTACACGAAACCTTCCACAAAACAATAGCAACTTGATCGGGATCGGGTCGCACGTTGTTGTACCTTAGTCGTGTATGTAGCTTAAAAACTCTGGGAGGAGCAGTCCATTAATTTCTAGGAGGAATAGGGGGGCAAATTTTTGCTGAAATAATAATAATAATAATATACACTAGGGATGGGACGGTATGAAAATTTCATATCACGATTATAGTGACCAAATTTATCACGGTTATCAATATTATCACGGCTTTGGTCAAATGAGATGGAAATGTAAATAAACTGATACACACACACTGAAAACATTTCAACAAGTTTTATACTTGGAAATCAACAAACTACAAATACATTTAGCAGCTCTAAGCACTTTTTATTTTACTATAGTCTACCATTTAGTACTAAAGCCTACTATCCGATGTGATATCATTATGAATTCCCCATACATTGATGACTGATAATCTTGTTAGAATTAGAAAATAGCTTTACCATCTGCTGAAGTAAACGAAAGGGCTAGTTAACAGGATGATTTTTTACCTATGCTCTGAATTTGACTCTGTAATGGCATATTCATCTAACACATACATTACATTCATTGCTAATCATTTGATTTATTGTGATGGCAATAGAGTATCATCAATAAAC
>JACXGM010009006.1:13474-28355 GCA_016801145.1 Umbra pygmaea | reverse complement strand
CTTCTGGACAGCAGTCAGGTCGGCAGTCTTACCCATGATTGCGGTTTTGAGTAATGAAACAGGCTGGGAGTTTTTAAAAGCCTCAGGAATCTTTTGCAGGTGTTTAGAGTTAATTAGTTGATTCAGATGATTAGGTTAATAGCTTGTTTAGAGACCCTTTTCATGATATGCTAATTCTTTGAGATAGGAATTTTGGGTTGTCATGAGCTGTATGCCAAAATAATCAGTATTAAAACAATAAATGACCTGAAATATTTCAGTTGGTGTGCAATGAATCTAAAATATATGAAAGTTTAATTTTTATCATGACATTATGGAAAATAATTAACTTTATCACAATATGCTAATTTTTTGAGAAGGACCTGTATTTGTCGACAGGTTTTTTTCATATCAGACACACAGTGTAAATAACTATAAAGTCAAACTGATGAATTCACCTGCTGTAATAAATCCAACAGACAGGAATCTCTGATCTGGCCCAAACTTGTCGATAAAGGCATAAAGAATAAATGGCGCTGGTCTTGGATAGAGGAGGTGGGTAGAGACGAAAAGCCCTTTGGAAGCTGAAAAACTCCGGCAACCAGGAGCATGTTTCTGCACTTTGTGCGCAAGGACAATATTATATGGAACTAGCGGGAAAAGAATGCTGCCACTGCACGAGTTAGACCCTAGTCATCATGCAGCTGTCCGAGCAATTCAACACACCTTACGTTTGCCGGGCCAACAGCCACAGTTTATATCCGACCCTCATTACCAAATGCATGGCTGATTTAAAAATATGCTTGTGCTCCTTCATTGCGAGTTTAATCTGTCATTTACAATCGCTCATCCACTCGTCAATTTGTGTCAGAAATTAGCGGAGGATAAACTTGCCCTTACACTGTCTGTCTCGAGGCAGCATGCTGGCTATCTTATTACACACGGCATCTCGCCAGAATTTAAAAGAAATCTGTCTGACAAGCTTAAAGAATAACATGTTTTAACTTAACATTGATGAGGCCCGCTTACCTCCCAGGGAAAAAAGTTCAGGCTCAGGATTTTTTTTTACTATCACCCCTGTTCGTCTGTCAACCATGGTTATCTGCAAGGAAACATGTGCTGTTATCATTGCTTTGCTTAAAAAGGGCTTCACAGGCAAAGATATTGCTGTTAGTAAGAGTGCACCTGAATCAACTATTTATCAGATCATCAAGAACGTTAAGGAGAGAGGTTCAATTGTTGTGAAGAAGGCATCAGGGTGCCCAAAAAAGTCCAGCAAGTGCCAGGACTCTCCTAAAATTGATTCAGCTGTGGGATCAGGGGACCACCAGTGCAGAGCTTGCTCAGGAATGGAGGCAAGCAGGTGAGTGCATCTGCATGCATAGTGAGGCAAAGACTTTTGGAGGAAGACCTGTTGTCAAGAAGGGCAGCAAAGAAGCCACATCTCTCCAGGATTGGGGCCATCCAAAGAACACCTTGTCCGTAGAAGACAAGGTGAGCGCTACCATCAGTTCTGTGTCATGCCAACAGTAAAGCATCCAGAGACCATTCATGTGTGGGGTTACTTCTCAGCCAAGGGAGTGGGCTCACTCACAATTTTGCCTACGGACACAGCCATAAATAAAGAATGGTACCAACACATCCTCCGAGAGCAACTTCTCCCAACCATCCAAAAACAGTTTGGTGAAGACCAATGCCTTTTCCGGCATGATGGACCACCTTGCCATAAGGCAAAAGTGATAACTTGGTAGCTCAAGGAAGATCAATATTTTGGGTCCCATGGCCAGGAAACTCCCGAGACCTTAAACCCATTGAGAAGTTGTGGTCGATCCTCAAGATGAGAGTGGACAAACAAAAACCCACAAATTCTGACAAACTCTAAGCATTGACCTTGCAAGAATGGACTGCTGTCAGTCAGGATCAGAGATGACACAAGTTAGTTTAATAGATTACTTAGTTAGTGTAATAGATTACTTTTCTGCGTTGGGCTGAGTTCACAACTTATGTGAAGTTCCTCAGTACAACCCTAATGACCAGGTAAAACAAGTTCTGTAATTTTAGAATGTTTCCCATTGTTCCAATTGAAGGTAAAACACTAAACTTTTACAGTGGATTTCCCCTCAAATTAGAACTTTTTTAAGTGTTGTCATGTTGTAGTTTTTAATAGATCACTGGTGAGTTATGAACTTCTTTTACCTGGTCAATAGGGTCTTACTAAGGAACTTCCCAAAATTTGTGAACTCAGGCCAACCCAGAAAAGTAATCTATTACACTAACTTGTGGCATCTCTTGTCAGATGTGGCCCAGAAGTTAATTGACAGCATGCCAGGGAAGATTGCAGAGGTCTTGAAAAAGAAGGGTCAACACTGTAAATATTGACTCTTTCCATAAACGTAATGTAATTGTCAATAGAAGCCTTTGACACTAATGGAATGCTTGCAATAATACTTCAGTATACCAAATTAACTACTGACAAAAAGATCTAAGAACACTGAAGCACCAAACTTTGTGGAGACCAGTACGTGCCATTCTCAAAACTTTTGACCACAACTGTATAATAACAAGAAGCCTAAGTGAACTGTAGGCGTTCCTATAGTCATTGTGCTAATGCTACGCCAAATCCACATAAAATTAAAGTAGCTTACCATTGAACGCTGTTACTCTATGCTTGTGGCACTTGTGTCACGTCATTGTGCAGAGTACTACCTTTGTTGTTTACAGAGATTCCTTTGTTCATTCATTGTTTATGTGCATTGATGCATGGGTTAATCCACAAAGCTACACCTGTTATGACTCTGGGGCTGTGTGAGTAGTAGTCTAACACTAGTTGTAGTTTCTCCCAGTAAGAGAAAAGCATCATATGCTTCCTGTGGCCATTCTTTTTCCTGGGATTTTTACTCAGGTACCATTACAGATTTTTATCAATGTTGTTGTGTGTGTTTTGTGGTTTTTGTATTATAATGTAAAAAAAAAATTTGGTGGGGCCCACTGACCAGCCAGGGTCATGCAGTGCTTTGTGATTGGAATTATTTCAAAATCTGCTTCTCTTAAAAGTATTCTTAGTTACTGTGCTATTCTGTTTTTTATTTTCATTAACTATAATCTTAAATGTCAGGCACCCAGGTTAAAGTGTTAAATGCTCTTTCTTGCATTGTTTTTTCTTTCTCTTTCTCCATCTGTTTTTCCCTTACACATGTCTGTCTTTTTATGTGACTGCGACCTCAGCCGGTCTAAGGAGAAGTTTCCGTCTGAGTAGAAGGGAAAGACAGGAATCTCCAGGAGAGCGTCGCACTATAGACTCACTCCCGCTGGACTTCCTGATCTATGAGGAAGTGACACGCTTCCAGCCAAACCACAGAGAGAGGCCTCGTCTTGTGGTGCTGATAGGTACATTTCTGCGGTTTGTATCGTAATGTTAGGTAGTATTTCTATACATTTTCTGTCATTTATTTATCTATTTAGTTATTAAATGCCCACATCCAGTTTTCTGGTTTATGAATAATATACCATGGCTCAGAGCTGTGTCCAAACACTCCGACATAATTGTCCGCACAACACAAAACCATGATGTGCAATTATTACTGACATGAATACAATTAATCACTTTTGCAGACCTGTGTTATATGGTATGATCAGCAGTCAGGGGCTCGATTTATATGTAATCATTTGTGAATAAACCGTATCATAAACATTTCTGTTTATTTAGCAGGTTCAGAGCAATTGAATAAAGGGCACAATAACAGTTTAATTTGTTTTTACATTGCCTCATTGGCACAGCACCTACAACCTGCAACCTTTCTTCCAGTTGCCCAATGCTTTTGACCACCATATGCCTCTTCACATAAACAGGCTACCCACGGATCCTTAAAAAGTCTTAAATAGTCTTAATTTCCTTTTCCAGAATTTAAAGCCTAAAATTGTCTTAAAAAGTCTGAAATCTGGTTTTCCAAGGTCTTAAAAATTGTGAGAGTCATGCTAATTTTGTAACTTTATATTTTGTTGAAGGAAGCCATAAGTGCTTTTCTGAGCAACATTTGAGTTAACAATTGCTGGCAGATTACTGTACAGTAATAGCAGGTGATTGCGGCTGCTCCGTAGGCTTACGCTTACCTCAAATCAACTCATCTAATTTCTTCGTTAGTTAGCTTATCAGCGTTGTCTGTTTCTGAGTGTTATTTAGGAGTTTATTAAAGATTCTCTGTTTGCCCCTACAAAAACTCAATAATTATTTGCAATGAATGTAATAGATGTGTGACATGAATATGGTATTGGAACAGATTCAAAGCATTGGTGAAATATCATATAGCTTGCTATCCCTTTTGTTAACTTCAGCAGATGATAAAGCTATTATGTCTAATTCTAAAAAGATTATCAACATATGAGGAATTTGTAATAATATCACATCAGATAGTAGGCTGTAGTACTAAATGGTATAGTAATGTTATTTTATTTCTCAACATTTGTATTAATTTGCTG
Source organism: Umbra pygmaea (assembly GCA_016801145.1). NCBI lineage: Eukaryota > Metazoa > Chordata > Actinopteri > Esociformes > Umbridae > Umbra > Umbra pygmaea. Next base: position 23,900 of record JACXGM010009006.1, on the reverse strand, counting down.
CTGGGTCATTTTAGGCCTAGTGTCGATGTGAACAGTTTTTCAGAAAACCACTTTTTCATAGCCTACTTATACACTAACTTTTATAAACCAGAGTTTTTTCAACAGCTTTTTTTATATTATTAGATAAACCATGTCCCATGTCCTAAATATGTTTTGATTGATCACAAATAAGATTGTTTAGTAATACTATAATCTAGAATACCTAATCCTCTGCCAGTGTACATTCAATTCTTGACCAATCACAGGTACTTTTTGTTATTTTATTGTGCACTCACTGTGGTATTGGTCTTAAAAAGCATTTAGAGTGGCATTAAAAAAGTCTTAAAGTCTTAAATTTAATGTCATCAAACCTGCAGACACCCTGAAAAATAACCATAATAATATCTACATTAGAAAACTGATCAAAATAAATGATAGTACCTCACTCTCACTTAGCCTTTACAGGGACAGTGTTCATTTATTCAAATGTTTCTGTTCAAATTGTAAAATGGCATTTGCATCTCCTTGTCTGAGCTTCAAGAACTTTGTATTTTGTTTGAAAATTCTGATTAATAAGGGCAACATTGAAATGAGGGACCCTATTGGTGAAGAGACATTTAGAAAGGTAGTCCTTTAAATGCCTGTATAATGTAGTGTTGACAGATGTTTAGACGGGGGAGAAATTGGTGTTCTGTCATTGTGTGTAAAAGGTTCCCTGGGCGCCAGGATAAATGAGCTCAAACAGAAAGTGATTGCAGAGAACCCCCGCCAATTTGGAGTTGCTGTTCCTTGTGAGTCTCATACACACACACACACACACACACACACACATGCAGAGTATTTTTGTATTCATGTTATTCTTGGTAATAATGTGTAGATTATTTTCTGCCCAGATACCACCAGGGCCAAAAAGAGTCATGAGACAGAAGGAGTAGAGTACCACTTCATCTCAAAACAGGCCTTTGAAGCTGGCATTCAGAACAACATGTTAGTTCATACATATTACGGTACATATTAGAAGAGCAAAGTCATTCAAAAAATAGTGATATTACAAGTTAAGTGTCAATATGTATATACATTTAACAGTAATTAAACCTTTTCAAAACTTTTAGTTTTATAGAGTACGGGGAATACAAGGATAACTTTTATGGCACCAGTCTGGAGGCCATTCGCAGTGTACTGGATCGAAATAAAATGTGCTTGGTGGATGTACAACCAGAGGTATGTATACATGTACCTCAATCTATGTTGGAGAAATCAATGTTATCGTATCTAATCTCTTTCTTTGTAATCAGGTACATTTATTGCCTGACTACCCAAACTCCTTGCCAATCATTCTGCAAAGCCTAGTTATTAGTTTCTTGCCCTATATGATATATATATATATATAAAAATATATATAAATGTTTTGGGATTCTATCTATTTGTCTCCCCCCCCCAATTTTTTATGTCCAATTTCCCTGAAAACATGGTCTCGTTGGTAACCCCTCATTTAGGGGCGAATATGGTCAAAGATCATACTTCACATGCTTCCGTCAAGCCTATGTTCCCTTGGGGGGTCCGCGTGCCATAGTGGGCAAAGTCACTGCATTGCACAACAGTCTACTGTACGTCACAATAGTCACAGGTTTGAGCCTGTCTATGGGTTCTCTGGCTTTCCCCAGGCCTCCTGCATGAGGCAGCGCAAATTGGCATAGCGCTGCCCGGGATTTGGGTTAGATAAGTCAGATTATTTATCCTCCCACATCGCTCTCTAGTGACGCCTTGTGTCCAAATTGGGCACCTGTGGGTTAATTTGTGGAAGTATATTCGGTGAACGTAATCATCCCGTGCATGATCTGACTAAAGTCTTCCTTGTTGGATTCTCAGTGCGAAAACAATCAGAGGCTTGGGCGACATGTGTTTGGATAAACCATGTGCACGTCCTTCACCATCCCTGATCTGGCCAAAGAGTTGAGGAGCTGCAGACAAGGCAGGATAAGAGGGAATTGGGAAGGGAAAAAAATGCAAGGAAAAAAATACCCATGTTGCTTAGATGTCTGATTGTTTTCACACTGCTTGTTCGGTACAGGAGCCTTAAATAAATACATAGGTTGGAGGTTACACATTCATCAGCTATACAATTAGTAGTCGCTCAGTTTACACACAAGGAGTTGCTGGAGATTGACGTGATATGATACGCAATCACCCACCAATCCACCACGAGCAGCACTGTACCAATTTGTCCTACACTATGCGGAACCCCTAGTATTTTCACAATGCTGCAACAGGGATACGAACAATGGACAACATGACACATTTGTTCTGCAAGGCAGCGAATTAAGGCCACTGTGTCATGCGAAGGCCCGAAAGTGAAAATCTGATAGTTGGAGAGTCGTAGCCAGAACACGTGTGGCTTTTAGAACATGGATTTGGCTTTGACACTGATCGTGGATTACTGTTTCGTAAACCCCTCAAAACATGTCTTCAAATTCCGTTTTTCATAACGACATGCAGTCTTAGACTAAGGTATGTACTGTAGTGAACGATAGACAGCCCAAGTTGTATTATTCAAGCAGTTTACAAATAGCATGAGGTCCTGAAGTTCCAGGAGGATGTCCATGTGTCCTGTCCTCCATCAGGTGCTGAAAACCCTACGCACCGCCGAGTTTAAACCATACGTCATATTTGTGAAGCCTCGTATCCACGAGAGCCACTGCAAATGCCACGGCTCCTCATCATCACTCAGTGTTGGTATCACGGTGAGTTACACATCAACACACATACATTTTAGGTGTCTTTATTCCTCAAGGGACACAAAGTAATTCCCACTCGAACCCCTATTTACACTTGACCCCTATTTACAGCGTAAATGACTACACTCAGAAAATCTTTTGTCTCTCTTCAGAATGAATACTTTCCATGGGATCCTTCACAATAAAATATTCCAGCATCTCTGGTTTATTGTTTCGAAATTAGATTAGTCAGCACAAAACAACAAAATGGAAAGTTTATTAACAAAGTGATTTATGACCGTGGTGCAAAAATGAGTACACCCCAATGAGGCTTTTAAGAATTAATCTTGGTAAAATGCCAATTAACTGGAATTCAACAACAGAGAAGTCTAACCAATCATCACACAAGTTGCTGCAAGATAATTGACATTTAAGGGTGGTATTTAACCTATACAATCTACTCCCGGTCAATGCTGACAAAAAGCTGTCAAAGCTACAAGACAATTAGTCAATTATTGCTAGTCAGTCAGAATACAGTAGCAAGTTATAAAAAAAGGATGGACTTGTGGCAAGCAGGCCATGCAACCCACGGCAGCTAGCACCTCAAGATTAGTGTTTTGTCCTAAGAAGAGTTGAGGAAAAGTGCCATGCAAGTTCATCACAGTTAGCTAAAGCTGTAGAAAGCCAAACTGGGGTGACTGTTTCACATGACATGGTACAACAAATGCTGCACAGGAGTGGCATGCAAGGGTGTCATCCACAAAGGAAGCCACTGTCAAAGCCCATGCACAAAAAGCCCATTTAGAATTTGCCCATGTTAACAAAAGTGATGGCATCCAAACTGTAGGGTTTTGCAAGTGAGAACAGTACAATGAAAAATGCATGGTAACCACAGTAAAGCATGGTAGTGGCAGTGATATTCTGTAGGGTTGTATGAGTGCTGCAGGTCTTCGGGAATTGCACTTCATTGTGGGCATCAGGAATTCACAGATATGTTCTGCAAAATACTTAAGGAGAGGGTGCAGTGGTCTAGTATGTCTCATGACCTCAACCCAATAGAACACCTATGGGGAGTTATGAAAAGACGGGTCAAGCATCCTTCTCAATCCAGCATCCAGGCTCTGAAAGCTAGATAGATATGGCAGTATGTTGCCACCATGTCAAGAAGATTTGGTGCTGTCCCTTAAAAATCAATGTAGGCCATACAAAATATTATCTCAGTTAAATAAAATGTATTACTATTATTTTCTAATCCCAATGACGTTGGTGATTCAGTTTTGTCAAATGTTAGCTAATTGTTCTGGTGTTCACTGAGATATGTATACAAATATTAATTTTCAAAGTGGGTGTACTCATTTACACAGTACATAGTACTGTACTTCAACCTCTTATCCACTAACTTTAACCCCTGTTTTACATAAACCTAACACATTCTTAAAATCCTTGTGGGGATTTTCGGTCGATGTGAAACCACAGACCAGGAAAAAAAGAGAATAGTAAAAAGTCCTGGGGCCTCATTTATAACATTTTGCGGTAGATTTGCGTCAGTAGTGGCATACGGATGAAACATAGGATGTGCAAGAAATATTCTGATTCATAAAACCATGAGCACGCACATTCTATGCCGGTTTCCATTTATTAATCACAATGTGGCACAGCTTTTGCAGCTTCATGTCATGCCTATAGTTGGCCATAAATAGTCAGTGAAACACCCCCAAATTAATATTAGTTGAGACACCATGCCAAACACGGATAGGAAAACCAAACAACAAGAAACTTCACTCAATGTGAGGTAGAAGTTCTTGTTGTAGTGGTTGAAACGAGGAGGACAATGTTGTTTGGAGGGCACTGTGTGGGCATCACTAATGCCGAAAATGCATTGGAGTGGCAAAAGGTTGCAGACGCTGTGAGTGCCGCAGCCACAGAAAGTCGGACCATGGCCGGAATAAAGAAAAGTGTCTGCCACGGGTGGGGGAAAGGGGACACCGGAGCTGACCACTCTTGATGAGAGACTGGCGGCTATCATCGGAGAATCCCTTCTAAGTGGAGTTGTGAGTGAGGCGGAGGGGGACACTGACGCACCGGATGACACAGTTAAGTGAAATGAGTAAAATGAATCCAGTCAAGTCACATGTAGGCTACACAATGACACACAGCACCAGCCTTGAGTCTGCGCCCAACAATGCTGTCTTAAAATCAATGAGTCATGTGTTGACCCAGGCCACCGAGCCTCTACATTAGTGAGCAACATGTCTGCATCACAAATTATTTGGACATTGATCGAATGAAAATGGATTTGATTAATGAAAGCATTTTCAGTCTCATTCAGTGCCCTTATGGCAACATGAGTGCAGTCAATAGCAACGATTGCATTTGGGAAACTGGACATTGCTGCAAATTGCGCTTTTTTTTGCCTGTTCCACTGCCATGTACCTGAAACTTTATGTAATTATGCAACAAACCTATTATATCTACTAACACGTCTGGCATAACCCGGCTAAGGGTTGGCTGAGATATCCCTGACCTGTCAGCCAATTCCTTCTGGAAAGTACCAGTCGCCAGAAATCCTAGTGTTGTAAGGACTCAAGATGGGACTGGCAAGGCGTGGTTTCTCCGAGTGCTCCTCTGTAACGCTGGGCCCAAGAGTGCAGAGGTCCAACAGGACGGCCCGAGGAAGTCGGAACCAACTCATGAGCCACTTGTCCTCATTTGCCAGCAAGTCTCTTTGCTGTCTGAATATGCATTCCCTCCGAATCCTCTCATTTGCCACATCTTCTAACAGCACAAGGTCAGCCATTGTGCATCATTACGCATTGTGATGACATGGCTTTTTATAACCATCCATTTGATTGTATCTGATAAGCTACAGGTGTCAGTATTAATCTAATTGTAAACAGTAAATTGTTCTGCGCAAATGGAATTCATTGCACCTTTCAAAATGATTAAGACATGCGTCACAATAGAACACATTTAAAAATAAACTAAATGCATATAAATGAACACTATGATTCTGTAGCTGATGACAACATTCACACTAAATGATTTGGTGCCATTTTTACCTTATTATTTATGAGGATGAATTACGTTATGTATAATGACAGAACATTTTTACTTTTCTTTTTGCTAATATATCTTCATTTGCATTTACGTTACTATCTTATTTAGTTTGTTTTTAACCTCAGATCGATCAAACAGGTGTTTGTGTAGGCTGTTAATTGTAAGAATGGCTTTGTGAATACTTCACATTATTAGTGAGAGGCAGTATTTATTTTACACAATGGTCTGCAGTTTCATCAATTTCCCGACAGTGTCACCTTTTCTCAATTTCACCCGTTTCTGTGCATATGCCTGGGTCAGAGTTGCCGTGAAGGACCGCACATTTTCCCGTCAAGTTTGCTTTTCATAAACCCTAATCCCAATTCTTGCGTGGGAAGCGGCGTATGCCTTCTTTTCTGCGTACACAACATTTATAAATGAGGCCCCTGGCCATAGAAACATAATTTTTAGGCTACAATAAAAGGACAAAGAGCAACAACATATCTCGTCAGCACATTTGGTAAGTACCAATTCGGCAACCTAAAGTTTTCTAAATACCTTTTTTGATGTCACTTATAAATTTTGGAATAAAGATGGACAAATAAATATCAGATAGTCAACCAAACAAATTGCCTGAATCTAGATGTATTTTTTAAATGTTGCATTGACTTCACCAAAGGCTTTTAAAAAATTTATGTTGGCCGAGTTGGGAATTACCAAACGCGCTGAGAAGATTTGTTCTGTGACTGTCATGTTGGAAACATGAACGGCACCACCAGTTTGAGCTTTTTAGTGGTCTGGAGTGTTCCTTTAAGGGTGACTTTACAGGTGCTGAGGGTTAATGTCCAGCCACATCTTACCAGATGGAGATGTTGTTCTGAATCTCTCTTCTGCTCCCCTGGTTAGGAGGACGACCTTCAGGAGATGAGGCAGTCCGCCGAGCTGATGGACGAGCGCTATGGCCACTTAGTGGACCGGGTCCTAGTAAAGCAGGACCTGGCCAGCGGCTGTGTAGAATTACAGGACATCTTGGAGAGGGTGGAGACGGAGTCCCACTGGGTACCGGTCTCCTGGGTCAGAACCACGTAGCACATATAATACAACACAATCTCGCACAGCATTTTTCCAGTGGGTGCATTGTGATAACGGGAACAGATTCAGACATCAGTGTTTTATTGCCATTATTTTTAGCCACAGGCTCAATTTCAGAAGCTAAAATCAAGTCACATACATCTGACAGTCATTCGAGACTGTGCCAGAATGATGGCACACGAACATTAAGTTGGATGGAGAACAAAGAACAAATGTTGGTCCTCGTTAGAAGGCTTACTGTGGCAACTGAAGTGGATACAATCGAATAGCTTGGGTTTGCCAGGCTCTTGACTGGTGTGTAAGATGCATAAAGTTTTCGATGTTGTGAATAAGCTCAACTGTTTATTTTGGTTAATTCTTTTTATGAATACATTCTTGTTAGATTGAAAGAAGTTATTTTTGAAAAAGTAATGTCTGTGCATCACAGTGTTGTGTATGTAGTAGTGGATATATCAGTGCAGTCCTTGGTACAGTAGCTGTTCTTAATCTCGCAATATCCAACACCTGCATAGTAGATCATTGTTTTTATTCACATTCTACATCACAAGTGAAAATGCATTAGAGTTGTCGAATTGGAGAAGCTGTGGGCATTAAGAAACCATACTAGTCCCAGTCAGGATGAGAAAATATACCGTAGGATAAATCTAAATATTGATGCTCATTTTTCCAGCATGATGGAGCATCATGCCACAAGACAAAAACCATAACTAAGCAGGAATAAAAAAATAATCAATGGCCAAGAAACTCGCCAGACCTTAATCCCATTGAGAACTTGTGGTCGATCCTCAACAGGCGGGTGGACAAACAAAAACCCACAAACTCTTTAAAATTGATGACGCAAGACTGGATGTAGTCCAGAAGTTAATTGATAGCATGCAAGGGCAGATTGCAGAGATCTTGAAAAAGAAGGGTCAACACTGCAAATATTGACTCTGCATAAATATCATGTAATTGTCAATAAAAGCCTTTGACACTTATGTCTGCATGTAACTATGCTTCAGTATACCATAGTAACTACGGACAAAAAGATCTAAGAAAAATGAAGCAGCAAACTTTGTGGAGATCAATGTGTGTGCTATTCTCAAAACCTTTGACCAAAACTGCATTACTCTTAAAACTACACACTCATTTTATTTATGATAGCTATGCAACCAGCTGAAATTAATGCAGATTATCCTGAAAATGGATTAAGTAAAAATTCAGTACTTACATGTTGGGACTTTTATAATGAATAATATAATATGTAATAAAGGATTTGACAAATATTAAATTCACGTTTGCCCTATGGCAGTGTCAAACCCCATATTTTGTTCCAATTACCTCTTTAAATCTGTTGAGGGTAGCGTGTCCAAATGGGCCTGTTGAGGAAGAATCAGGACAGGGACAGTTTCAAGAGACTGCACTGTTGTTCAAAATATTTTTTGCGGTGACAGATTTGGTTTAGTCATCTAAGCTCGCTGGCAAAGGGAGTTCAAAACTTTCAATTGACAGACTATCAGTGCCCTTCTGCCCCCTCCTACATACATTTGTGTTAAAAAATAATAGCAGTCCAACATCATTAACCAGATTAATGACTGTTTTTGGTAGAAATCTTATTCCTGCATGGCAAATAGTTAACTAGTAGGAGCAATAGAGTAATAGAAAACCAACAGACCCAACAGTCATAACATGCATGCTGCTGATTCTGTATAATTGAATCATTATTTGAAAGGGACAAGTTCAAAATAACAGTGATGCGGAATTCAAGTAGTGAGGTCATTCATTCTGTGAAAAAACAGGTTTCAAACAGGTGGCCCTTATTCAAGGACCAGGCAGCAAATGTTGTACATGCTGGTGAGTGCATTTCTCTGAAAATCGGAATAGCGTGTCGTTTCAGACATTGTTCAGCATCTTGACATGGAAATGTTTCTCATACCATGGTGTCAGGCCTATTTATTGAGTCAGGGATCTGGGATCAGTTTGAATACATCACAATTCTTCAAGAGGTCATGTTGCCTTATGCCGTAGAGGAAATGTCATTGAAATGGGTGTTCCAACAAGAATACGACCCCAAACACTCCAGTATGAGAGCAGCATCTTGATTTCAGACCAACAAGATTAACATTATGGAGTGGCCAGCCCAATCCCCGGGGCCCTTATCCAATAGAAAACTTGTAGGGTGACATCAACAATGCTGTTTGAGACAAAACCAAGAAACTGTGGAATGTAGTCCAATCGTCTTGTAGTCCACTTGGTAAACTCCATGCAACACAGACGTGAAGCAGTTCTCAGAAACCATATTTATACTACAAAATGTTACTTCAGTAATTCACAGGATGGCTAAATCTTCAAGCACTTTTCAGTTTATAGAGTAAATGTTGAGTTCGTAAAGACAACAGCAGACACTGCTATTCTTTTGAACAGTTTAACATTCCTTTTTCTTCATTTCTGTAAAGGAATAACACATTTGATGGATTTTTCTTTATGTTATGATTTGGAATAGACTGTGCAGTGCTCACAATGTCTTTGAGTGTATGGAAATAAAAGCTATTTATTATAAGGATTGTGAGCATTACTCACTTTTTTGAACACACTGCTATTATTTTGAACACAACTGTACCTGTGTCCCTTCTGCTTCCTACTGTACTGTCACTAAAAAATATATTCACATTTCATCAAGGGCTGCAATGACTGCTTGATACTGAGCCATGGGGAAAGCTAAAGAACTGTCAAAGGACCTGTGAGGAAAAAAAGATCAGGAAAAATATTTAAAAACATATCCAAATTAGAAGTTGACAATCATACTGTTCAAACTCTAATTTTCTACATCTAAAGGCTTCAGTGTAGGGTGAACATTGCGAAAATAATCGGTGGCTTGGTGACATGTGGTTGGATGAACCATGTGCACGCCCTTCGCTATCCCAAAGATCTGGCCAAGGAGTTACAGAGCAGTCCACAAGGCAGAGTTAGAAGGAATTGGGAGGGGAGAAAAATTGGGGGGAATAAATAAATTACATAGAAGAACACAGGGTACGCAAACTTTTGAATGGGGACCTTCATTTTTTTATTGCTATGTTTTAACAATTGTCCTATTCTGTGACAACTTAATGTATTTGAATCCCATTACAAATAACAAACAAAGCCCTCGCACACCTGCAAACAATAGGTGCGTACGAAAAGACCACCAAGGGGATAGGTGGACAATCTTAAACCGAAAAAACTCCCGCACACTATCAGGACTTGCATATCAATCAGGCGAGACCGAAACGTTGCTAATAAATTATTTTTGATATGCAAGTCATGATAGTGTGCGGGAGTTTTTTCGGTTTAAAATCCCATTACAAATAAATTGTGTTTTGCCTTAACACTCATGTTTTATTTGCAGAAAGGTACACATCTCACAAATTGTGCCAGGGACTGTATCTAACCTGCAGCTCTTACATGTTGTCCAATATGGGCCTGATTCTATGCTGATTCTATGCTGATCTCAGCATAGAATCAGGCCCATATTGGACAACATGTAAGAGCTGCAGGGGCTGTATCTAACCTGCAGCTCTTACATGTTGTCCAATATGGGCCTGATTCTATGCTGAGATCAGCTGAAATCAAAAAGGTATATTTGGAGA
>JACXGM010009005.1:0-28169 GCA_016801145.1 Umbra pygmaea | reverse complement strand
AAACTCAATGACAGTGAATGAATACCTAACACCAGGGTGGACACGCGCAGAGGATAATGTGAAGGGGGAAATAGACAGATCTAACTACAGCAACCAACTAGCAGCACAAGCTAACATACATGGAGTAGTCACCGTTCTGGGGAGAATAATTGAGTTTCGATTCGCGATCGAAATGAGCGCAACAACGGCAGTAGTAAACATGTGTTTGGTTTAAATAGTGAAATTACACTTATCTGTCAAGTATTTCTAAAATGTGTAACCTTATCGTTACGTCGGTAAAACAAATATGTTGCCTGGTCAAAGAGTAACATTATAAACGGTATACGACTGCGAGTATCTTCAGAAATCCTCTGCGTGATGGTGGTGTCTGTTTCGTTCACATGACGTGTTTTAAGATTCGTTAGACAGCCAATCGCAGGTGACTATGTTGTTAAACGCAAATATGCTACATGATTATTGGCTCACAGACGCTTTTGGCACCGAAATTTGGCATCGAAAGATAAATAATTTTTCGATACTCGATAGTATTGGAGTATTTCGGTCGGTGCCATAAAAGTATCGATGTTCGGTGCCCAGCCCTATGTGTCAGTCAGAATGCAAAAATCGCATTCAAGTGTGCACCAAATGGACCGGACCGAGACCTCCAAAAATAGGTGGTCTTGGTCCGCACCATCTTGCGAACACTGGTGCGGTTCTGCTGGTGAGAAAGCAAACCTGAAACAAGATCCAACGTTCTAGTAATGAATTATGGGAGTTAAGATCACTTCCTATATAGGAAATAGGTTGAAATAGCCGGCAGAAATGTCTGCTTGCGCATTTTGTTCCGGCTAAAAACAATGCATGTGTGAAACCGAACCGGACCAAAGTTTGTTTGCAACATTGTAACAATTTATTGCCTGGTGTGGACCAAATAACCAAACTATAGGTGTGAAATTGCATGGCTTCCATGGGGATTTGAATCTAATTTGAATCAGACTACTTGGAGAGCTCTTTGGAAGAAGCATGTGATCGATCTGTGACCATTCCCCACCTGCTGAGGGGTTATTGGACAGGAGATACCCCCCCCCAACAAATTAATATTAATGTTTTTTCCAAAACCAAAAGGTCTTGAGCAGTTGTTAACATTTGTGTACACTTTTAAAGCACCAGATAAGATATTCATATATTTAATTTTTTTATATGGAACTAAACATGTTTTAAATGTTGACTAATTGTTGACATTATTCGTTATTAGCCTGTGGTGAAGGCACGGGCTAATTAGACACTCCAGTGGCCACTTCAAGCCAGTGTGCTTCAATGGAGACTCCATTAGTAAAGTGGAATTTCGTTAGGCATCACATTATTTTTTTCCTCTGTGTGTGTAATTGAAATTGTCCATCTGACAATACGATCAGTGAGCGATCTCTGATCTCAGTTTAAGGTGCACTCCGATGCACTCTTTTTTGATTTGCCTAGGTTCTTCAAAATGACACTTCTCTCCACTTGTTGTTAAGTGATCTCAACTTCACTACCATTTACAGTCCCAGTTAAAGTTCCCTGTGTTCGGTGCTCTGTCAACAGTCTCCAACTTTTTCTGGTGATCCTACACAGACTGCCTCATGCAGTATAATCTCCTTAGCCAGGAGTTCTTCTGAATTTCCTGTAGAAAAACCAATGCCAGAAGTTTTTATTCCAGGTCAGTTCACTAGGACAGAAACTCTTTGCTCTATTCCTCATCAATATTTTTTGTCCTCAGAAGCCCATCTCTGCCATGTCCATCTGTTGGTAGACACCAGGGGCGTTGCAAGCTTTTCAAAAGTGCGGGGGATGGATGTGGTTTGTTTATTAACAATATAAACGATGAATACAATGACAAAAGGTATAACATACAAGATATAAAAAGCTTCCAATTTAAATCAATGATACTAGAAAAGTATAAAAACACACTTGAAACACATGGAAAATAAGTCAAAACTAGACTTGCTAAAGGATCAGAAATGCTTTAATAATCCCAGAAGGAAATTATTTTTGTTACAAACTCCAGATATACAAACAAAATATTTTAAGAACAAAATATTATTATATATATATATATATATATATATATGAAATGTATTTCAGGGAAACTGAAGGACATATTTAAGGGAATTGCAAGGTCTGAGGGGGGTGAGGATCCATGTCACACTATAAGACCTCTGTGTCCAACAAGGTGGACGGTCCGCAATATTGCCATCCCCACTGTGCTAAACCAGTACGAGTGCATAAGCAAGGCTTTGGCTGAGATGGCAGTTAGTCTGATGCGGCTAGTAAGGCACAGGGGCTGTATGAGACATTTTAACAGGGAAATGTTGTCCTTGGTCTTGTGTGTGTGCTTTGGAGATCATAGGTGAGTTGGAGGTTTAGAATATATCCCTCCAGAGCAGAACACAGACACTAGATGGTATGCATTCAGCTGTTGCCTGTTTTAAGGAAGGTTTGCAGAAAAGCAAAAAGACCAACACAGAGAGTTTTCAGGATCTTTACACGAAAGCAACAAGGATGTGTGAGAAACTCCATCTCACTCGAATTGCCACTCCTTGTGTCCGTATCCCACCTCAGTGCTTCACAGGTAGTGCTTCTGCAAATGTACATGTGTCCTCTTCTGACTACTACAGGACTGAACTCTACAAAGTTCTGAATGTTGCTAACATGCAGTTTAGAGAAAGATCTAAGCAGGAGGGAATGCAAATGTTAAGGCACCTGGAACAAGTTCTCTTAACTGGAAAGATACATGGTGTTGTCCAACAGTACCAAGAAATCAACCCAGACATCCTCAGAGTTCAGCTTGCATTGTTCAGAAGGAAGTACCACTTCCAGTCTAGTACTGAAATTGTGGCTGTTCTTCAAGGGATGACCCCAGAGGTTCGTGGTGTCTTTGACCAAGTCGAAACAGTTGCCCGACTCCTCCTAGTTGTGCCTTTGTCATCAGCAGAGCCAGAAAGGAGTTTCAGCAGCCTCCGGAGGCTGAAAACATGGATACGCAGCACCATGACCCAAACCCGCCTCAACGGTGTTGCTGTGTGCCATTTACAGAAAGACAAGCTGGACAGGGTCAACCTAAAAAAGATTGCTGAACAGTTTGACTCCTGTAAGGAGGGCAGAAGGAGCATTTCTTCCGTGGCATTTAAACAATGCTCAATTGGCACAAACTAGGAGCCTAAAGTGTGTCAAGAAATTATCCCCCAAACCATTAAAGATCCCCCAAACCATTATGCAGATTGTGCAATACTCAGACCTTGCGCTCTGAAAAGGGGAGATATAAAAAAATGCCCACCCAAAGCTTTTTCTCTGGTGGTATAAATAATGTAACAATTTACTGTTTTAAATATTAAAATAATATAGACCTTTTTTCATAGTTCTTCAACAGGTATGCAAACAATGTCATAATTTCTCACTTTTTTTCTCCTCAACAGGTACAATCAAACACAACAGGTAACCGTATCCACAAAAGTATTCAGCTTATCAACAAACAATGCTCAAAATATCAAAATCAATTGTACTGGCAATAAACCCATAAATACACTGCTTAACAATGGCAATTTGTCCCTTCTCCTTGTCAATTCCCTGCCTTCTTCATCACAGTTAATTTACATGGCATGCCACATACATACCCGAATTTAGCTAGCTGCTGAACAATATCGCAATTAGCATTTGTCTAACGAAATATAATACCAAAAACACTTGACGTATGAACAAAACATAAACAGAACATCTTCCCAAACAAACATCAAGCTTATTTAAAGACTTCCAAAGCATAAACACTCATTCAAAGTACCTGGAAAAGGGAGATGTAATTAATTGACCACAAACATAAGTTCCTGCCTTTTCAGCATTAGCTGACCGATAAATCTAACACACGAAGAGAGGCGGGACTTAAGGCAGAACAGCCAATCATCAGCCAGTCACACTCAAAGCTGGTGTCATGTTTGAGAGGGAGGGGTAGAGGAGGCAGCCGCAGCGAGCGCAGACAGAGCGGGCAGAAAAATGGAGGAGCGACTGTAGAAAGGCGTTTGTGCAAAACTGCAGAAAAACTGCTGAAAAAGTGTCGGTGTTGAACTCTCTCACCGGGAAAATTGTGGGTGTTAAAACACCCACATCCCCCACGGGTGCGACGCCCCTGGTAGACACCAAACGATAATCTATAGGTTGCTTAGATTGCTGACAATATCCCAGTATTCTGTCTCTGAATGTTTATGAAAATATGAGTAAATGTTCACAGTAAATATGTTCTCTTAAATGCGTAATTACGTGGCCTGTGGTGATACAGAAGTCTGTAGCTACTGCTGCTGGAATGTGTTTTTGTAGTGGCATGGACTAGAAGTTAACCAACTGCTATTATAGCACACCCTCACTTTTCTTTCCTCAATCTATTTTGTACAGAACATGTAAAGAAGACAAAGTATAAAGTGGATCCGCCACACTATGGTTATAATGCGTTCTTAGAGTTTGTAGTTAATTAGCTAGTGAGTTTGTAAAAAAATTTCAAACAGTTGGCAATAAACATGAACACTTATTGTTGTTGTTTTGTCATAGTTGATAGCGATCTGACCACTGATCATTGCAAAAACCACAGCCTTCTGCCCCCTTGATGCACATGTATCATTTTGTGACGTCCTCAGCTAGATTTGCCTATTTCGCTGCCCGAGTGGGCAACGGTCTTCCCCTTTTTCCATCTGCCTCATTCGCTCCCACAATCTGCCTGGGCTAATGATTTGCCAGGCATCCAGCAGGCAACAAACACAGCATGTTTTTCCTTTGGACGTAGCCTAATGATGTGGAAATTAGACACACTGATGCCCTTAACTGAATTGTTCTTCAGCAAGTTTGGCACAATGTTGCCAGTTGCTAAATTATTGTTTATTTGGTATGTGTGAGGAAAGGAAATATGTCTATAGTGTTCTAAAGGAAGTGGTAGTGGTGAGGTTGTTAAGTTCACCTCAGATCAATGCTTTCATGTCTCAAATGCCATTGTGGTGGCTAATAGTCATATTGCTGTACCATAGCTCAGGTCAATGCATTACCTGCAGGTATTACAGGTTAAGGTCAGCCACAGTTATTACAATATCTGAAGGATGTTAATATTCCAGTACTTTGAGTACCTACACTTATCAGCCATAACATTATGACCACCTGCCTAATAGTGTGCAGTTCACCCTTTGTCGCCAAAACAGCAGCCCCATATGCAACAATCTGTGACGCACTGTGTGTTCTGACACATCTCTATTAGAACAAGCATTAACATTTTCAGCAGTTTGAGTTGAAGTAGGTTGTCTCTTGGATCAGACAACACGGACCAGCCTTCACTGCACACGTACATCAATGAGCCTTGGCCGTCCTGATCAGTGTAGTTTAACATTGAAAAGGATTTTTCTAAAATGAAATTAAGAAGTGAAAGAAACTACAAGTTATAATGAACAGGTATACTAGGCTGTTGCACAGTAGGATCTTCTATTTGCCTCTGCCCATTCTATTGACTAAGCTCTTCCCACTGTGCTTCACTAGTTTTCATTGACAGTGTGCAGACTATCTTGGTTTAGTTTGTGCATCATGTTACCAGGGATGTCTATTAATTATCCACCCCTGGCTGGTAACATTTTTTCAATTTAACAAGACACTGGCGGGTGTTTTGTCAGATGTATAATACTTTTTTTATTTGTGATTGGGCAACTTTACGCATTTTACTTGTTTTGGATTGGAGATAAATGACAAAATTGCGGATGCTTACTCATTAAGGAAGATGCGCAGAGGTAGTCTGTGAGAACTCCAGCCTTGAGCTGTGGTACCATAGACATAGTGTGGTATAAAAATAAACTAGTTTTCCATTATCATGCCCCAGCAGGCTAAATGTAGATAATGTATGTCAGAACATGTATAGTTACAGGTATGAGGAATTTGATGTGAGTACAATACAATTATATATTTTGTTTTCATTTTCTGTGATCGAAAAAGTAAAAAAGCGCTCATTAGATAAGTGTGCTCTCAGTAAAAACAAGGGTGGGGGTGTTTGTTCAGTTTATAATTGGCTTCTGTTAAACAGCACTCTCGTTTTACCAGATAAGCTTACACTCGCACAAATGCAACGGGAAGCGGTTCAACTTCTTAAGTGCAAATTTGGTAGATTGTTTTGGTTGAACAACGGATTCTAATTAGTGTCTTGCTATAATATGGTTTAATTGCTGAAGAAGTGCCTGCAGTTTTGATGGGAGCTGTCATTAGTAACACCAGACATGTTTTCTAAACAAGTTATTAGAAAATGATCACAACAGATTGGTTTTACACTTCTCAAATGTGAAACTGCCTACTGTTAGACAAATTATCTAAAAGTAGTAGTAGGACATCCAATACTACACTGCTTAGCACAATTTGTCAATCTTTTGAAGATCCATTATCTCATATTTAAAATAATTATTGAAGGGTCTTGTCTGGGTTACTGGCCTTTACTAGTTTTTTATTTATTTTGTAAAGCATATATTTAGGTCTGTTATTTGTGTCAATTTGGAATAACTGTTTTTTTATTTTTTCAAAAATTATGTTAATTTATTTTTGTCGATTTATCGATTAATCAAAGAAATAATCAACAGATTGATCAATTATCATAAGTCATTAGTTGCAGCCCTACATTAAAGTAGTTACTAAATGCTAATCACTTTCTTTAACAGTGGAATTATTTTAGTTGCACACCCCATTAACAATAGAGTCTTAAGTCAGACTGTGTCCTTGGTTTCCCCACATGTTTCCAGGCAGCTGACCTGAGCAAACCCATAGACAAGAGGATATACAAAGGAACGCAGCCCACGTGTCATGACTTCAACCCCCTCACAGCCACAGCTGAGAGCGTCTCCCTGCTGGTAGGCTTCTCAGCAGGCCAGGTGCAGCTCATTGACCCCATTAAGAAGGAGACCAGCAAGCTCTTCAATGAGGAGGTGGGTTAAGATGTTTACTTCAGCCAGACTGGCTAAAAAGTAATTCACTGCCCACTGGGAGAAACTTTATTTCTGATGCAAAATAAGAACTAGAATTTCTGTTCCATTATCTAATCCAAGTCACGTACTATTAATATTACTACATAGTTCTTTAAAAAGACAAAAATTATCAGAATTACTGAAAATAAGTTATCTTCTTGACCAGACTTTTCTCTTTTTCTCAGAGACTGATAGACAAGTCACGTGTGACTTGTGTACGGTGGGTTCCTGGCTCGGAGAGCCTCTTCCTAGTTGCCCACTCTAGTGGCAGCCTGTACCTGTACAACGTAGAACACACCTGTGGCACCACGCCGCCCCATTACCAGCTCCTCAAACAGGGTGATGGCTATGCTGTCCACACCTGCAAAAGCAAGTCAGCCCGCAACCCGCTACTGCGCTGGACGGTGGGTGAGGGAGCCCTGAATGAGTTTGCATTCTCACCCGACGGGAAGTTCCTCGCATGTGCCAGCCAGGATGGCTTCCTGCGTGTTTTTGGCTTTGATGCAGCTGAGCTGCACGGCACCATGAAGAGCTATTTCGGCGGACTGCTGTGTGTATGTTGGAGCCCAGACGGACGCTACATAGTGGCTGGTGGGGAGGATGACCTTGTGACAGTGTGGTCCTTTTCAGACTGCAGGGTGATCGCCAGGGGCCATGGCCACAAATCGTGGGTGAGTGTGGTGGCGTTCGACCACTGCACGACCAGTGTTGAGGACAGCGACCCGCCCGCCGAATTTAGTGGGAGTGATGAGGAGTTTCACGAGCAGATCCACTTTGGAGGGGGGCGGGATCGTGCCAACAGCTCCCAGTCGCGTCTCTCCAAGAGGAACTCTACAGATGGACGGCCGGTCAGCGTGACCTATCGCTTCGGCTCGGTGGGCCAGGACACCCAGCTGTGTCTCTGGGACCTGACTGAGGACATCCTTTTTCCCCACCTCCCCCTGTCCCGCACCAGGACTCACACTAACGTCATGAGTGCCACAAGCCCCCCAGCTACTGGGACGGCCAATACTACTAATTCTACTACTAATGCTACTAGTTCAGTTCCTACTAATACTAGTTCTACTACTACAAATACTACTCCATCTGGCACCAATGGCAACAACACGGTGAGCATTAGTAGTGGTAGCAGTGGCACCCCCGCTAACTCACTCCCCGCCCCCCTGCCACGCTCCAACAGCTTGCCGCACTCCTCCGGCCCTGCAGGGGGCAGCACCACCCCAAACAGCAACGCGAGCAGCGGCAGCAAAGGAGGCAGCAGCATCATTGACAGCGCGTTCATTGCCACGGGTGTCAGCAAGTTCGCCACGCTGTCGCTGCATGATACTCGCAAGGAGCGCCACGAGAAGGACCACAAGCGTAACCACAGCATGGGCCACATCAGCAGCAAGAGCAGCGACAAGCTCAACCAGCTGAGCTCGGCGGCACGGACGGCCAAGGCGGATGCCGCTAAGACTCTGGGCACGCTACTGTGCCCGCGCATGGAGGAGATTCCTCTGCTAGAGCCGCTTGTCTGTAAGAAGATCGCTCACGAAAGACTCACTGTGTTAATCTTCCTGGAGGACTGTCTGGTCACAGCCTGTCAGGAGGGCTTCATTTGCACATGGGCAAGGCCCGGGAAAGTGGTGAGTCTCAGTCACATCTGACCCCTTAGCCCCTATACCTTTAGATTGTCCAGGCCCACGGAATAGTCATGGTGAAACATTCTTACCCCTAATATTCTACCCCTCATACTGAAATTTGGCCCTTGAAGCCAGGTCCATTCATATTTTCTTTGCAACCCTCTAATCTGAGATATCACAGTAAGCACCATAATTCATTGGACAGTGACAGTTATTCTGGGTCTTTACTCAAGCACTTTGAGTTTGAAAAGATACAATGACCATGAGGTTAAAGGGCAGACTGTCGGCTTTAATTTGAATTTATACATAGCGGAGGAACCGTTTAGAAATTACTGCACATTTTGTTCATAGTCGCTTTTTTGGGCACAAAAAACATTAGACAGTTTAAAGTAATGTAGAATATAGTAATAATTGTGAATATTTGGTCCCATATCCTTTGCATGCAATGAGTCCTTGAAGTCTGCATTGCATCGACATCACCAGATGCTGGGTATCTTCCCTGGTGATGCTCTGCCAGGCCTGTACTTTAGCCATCTTCAGTTCCTGAACTGTTGGCGATAATTTAGGTGCTTTTTAGCAAACTAATCTCACCTTTCTGTTCTTCAGGCTTATCAGTGGTTTGTATTTTGTAATTTACCATCTGCAGTCCCACTGGTTTAGTATTCTAAGTATGGTAGACTTGACTCATCTACACCTTGATAATAATAATAATAATTTGTTCAGCTTATATAGCACTTTTCAAGAACCCAAAGCGCTTTACACAGTGAGGGGGAAAGCCCAACTCATCCACCACCAATGTGTAGCACCCACCTGGGTGATGCACGGCAGCCATTTTGTACCAGAACGCTCACCACACATCAGCTGACAGGTGGAGAGATGAGTAGTTATATATGCCAATTTGGAAGGAGGGGGATTATTAGGTGGCCATGATTGAGGTGAGGCCTGGTTGGGAATTTGGCCATGACACCGGGGTTAACACCCCTACTCTTACGATAAGTGCCATGGGATATTTAATGACCACAGAGAGTCAGGACACCCATTTAACGTCCCATCCGAAAGACGGCACTCTAAGCAGGGCAGTTGTCCCCGTCACTGCCCTGGGGCATTGGGATTGATCTTTAGACCAGAGGGAAGAGTGCCCCCTACTGGCCCTCCAACACCACTTCCAGCAGCACTGGTCTCCCATCCAGGGACTAACCAGGCCCAACCATGCTTAGCTTTAGAAGCAAACCAGCAGGGCAATACAGGGCTCTATGCTGCTGGATGAATCACCTTCATCCAGGAGATAGTTTTTTATCTGCTGCGCTGGTGTCAGGGGAGATTTCTTCAGCAGAGAGAGTATTCTCCGGTCATCCACTACAGTGGACAGTCTATTGGGTCTTTTGGCATAACTGAGTTCACCAGTTTTTTTCTTTGTAATGATGAACCAAACTGTTGACTTGAACATGCCCAGGGTTTTTACAATTTTTCGGATGAATAAACCCTCAAAGGTGACAGTCTGCACTTCAACCCCATTGTCAATGTATCCTTTCAAATTGAAAGTTTTACAGTACAGAACAAAAATGTATTAATTAAAATCTTTAACGCTGTAAAAAAATTATCTCCATGAATGCACATTATTGTTTTTCATCAGGAACGATCCACAACCAGTGCTTGCAACAGGTTTTTTTTTCACTGTAACAGCTTTTCGGTAACTTTTCAAATGCATGACATACATTGAAGTCAGACAGAGAAACTGAGTTTAATCTATCCAAGAATAATTTGAACCTATATTAATAAAGCCCAAATTTTAAAATTAGTAAAACCCCAAAACTGGAAACTGTACTATATAGCATTTTACATGGTGCCTTGATCAAGAGCACAGTGGAAGGAGATGTTAGAATAATGGGATCACAAACCAGCAATGTTCCATTTAACTTGGATCAAGACAGCTAGTTCAAATACACTTAGTTAATTCCTAGGCAAGCACTGCCAATAGTTTACAACTATTGTTTTGACATAATGCACTGCTTTTAATATATACACACACACACACACACACACACACACACACACACACTGAGAAACATAGGCTATAATAAAATTTACAACGCTTTCCCAAAATTGAGGGAAACTAAATTTCCAAGCTTGACAAAAGTATATGCCATATAATGTAACATGTTAAGTGCATGATTTATATCTCACAATCTGTGGTTACTTGACTGCTAAAAACTCAAACTTCACTAAGAAGAGCACAAGCTTCTTTTACATTAAGGAAATTTCTGTTCTTCAAATGAATATATACAACAATCGCCAATAGGAATCCAGTCCTTAATAGCTCCCGATTGTAGCCTATAATATCATACAATTTATTCTGCTGAATAAATGAGTCATGCATTCTACCTGTTGCTTTTACATTCAGTAGGATGTTTTCCATTTATCACTGGTAAATTGAGTGTAACGCTGTTCTATTCACACTGCCTACTATTTATTTTTAGGGTAGACTTCGATGTCAGGCTATTTGCCATCTATTCCTGCAATTGTTTTTAGGAAAGCATAGACTATATTTATCGTAATATTAACAAACTCTTTATGACTCCAACCGTTTGGGCAATATGAACAATAGCTTATGGAAATTATATTTACAACAATTCAAACATTCTGAGTGAACTATGATCCTATTGAATAGTGCCCATAGCTATAACCCGATGAGACATTCTTGTCTCTCTAAAATATTTTTTTTCTTTCAAACAAACTCTGCTGAGCCACACTGTAGCTACTCTCTTCAAAAATGTCCCATGACTTGAATGTGCTCTCTAGAATGCAGCGTAAAATGAATCATAGGAGGATCAGCCTCCTGTTCAAAATCACATAGTCCGTCTGTTATAATAATTCAACAATGATTTAAATGATCACTCCAGAACCCTAAACAGTTCAAGTTTCCATAAACTTGACAGACACAACAATTTTGAGCTTTTTAGGGGTCTGGAGTGTTCCTTTAACATGCCTATAATTTACCAATTGACTCTCACAAATTTATTATTACTAATACACCGATGTGGTCAAATTACATTTTATACATTAGCCCTTTTTCTATTCAAAAACTCAAAAAATAAATTTTCCACATTAATTTACCAACATTTGAGAAGCAGTCCACTTATTCCATCACTTCATTGTGCGTGTGCATAGTCAAGGCTATGTGTAGAATTACGAACAAACTCGAGCAAATATAAATTTGGTTCGAGCCTGACTATGGGCTCTTTGACCTTCCCCAGACTTCTTGCACAAAGCAGCGCAAGTTGGCATAGAGCAGCCCGGGATTTGGGTTAGATTACTCAGATTATCTAGATTATCTATCCTGCCACGTCGATCTCCAGCGACTTCTTGTGTCCAGATCAGTTGCCTGTACATTATGTCACGGAAGTATAGTTTGTGAATGTAATCATCCTGTGCATGATCTGACTAATAGCTTCCGTGTTGGATGAGCAATGCAAAAATAATTGCCGGCTGGGTGACATCCGGTTGGATGAACCATGTGCGCACCCCTCGCCATCCCACAGATCTGTCCAAGGATTTGCCGAGTTGCCAACAAGGCAGGGTTAGAGGGAATTGGGAAGGGAGGAAAATAGGGGGAAAAAAATAATATCTGTGCTAATTGTGGGATTTATCTTGAAAAATTAACCCCCAGGAGTGCAACTGATGATGCAGAACAGAAAGAATAGTACGCTTTGCCCTCGTAGAGGGTATCTGAGTACCTCTGCCCTAAACACATCCAAATGTATCTTATTGCTGATTCATTGTTGAGTTGTACATGTTTGCTTGTTCTTCTTCTACCCACCATGATTTGCCTACAAGGCTGGTCCAGAATCGTTTTGTCCATTAGTCATATCTGAATGTATTTGTTCTGGTCCAAAGTAGTGTTTTCCTTATGATGACCAAACATACCAATGTACGGCTTGGTTAGCTTCTGAATGTCCACAAATGTTTGTTCTTCTCTAACTCCTATCTTTCTCCTCCTACAGGGCTTACTGTCATCTCAGAACCCAGCCAACTCTCCCAGCGGGACGGTAGTATAGCCCTGGTGCCAGTGCTGCTAAAGTTACATAGACAGACAAGGCTGACCTGGCCGGACCTCGCCACAGACCTGCAGCGCTGTTCTTCACTCTCACATCAATCAGCGTAGACTCACACTTTTAGTTCTGGTCATCTTTATAAAGAAGGACAGATAGCTGGCGTGGTCCAGTGAGGGTATACAGAGAGGCCTGCAGTCTGAAAAGGGTTTAGTGGATCACGTGAGTGGTGCAGAAGGCTTGACATCGTCCAGGAAGATATGAACTGTTGTTCAGCAAGGAGAGACTGAACTGTTCCCTTCTCTCTTCCCGTCACAATGCATCTGCTTTAAGAACAGAGAGGGTGTTTTCACACCTGGCATGTCTCTAAAAGCTTAGCCTCTGTCAAAAACAACCCCTATCCATACTTTCCCCTAAACACGTCATGTACATTTGAAAGGCTTGGACAGGTTTAATCAATATGGTATTAGCCATATTACTTCCACTATCCAGTCTTCTCAGATCTTGCTCAGAGGTCTTTGTTTTGGGACAGGTGCTCTCTGTTCCAGCTCGTCTCTCTTATCCCTGACTAACAGTGCAGTTTGATCTCTTGTTCACAGCGAAGGGAGACGGGAGCAGTTTGATTCATTGAACTACGAGGAGAAGAAAGATTTTTTTAAATTTAAATCAGAATATCACAGCTTGAGTATTTTGCACTGATTATTTTCTTGTTTTCCATTCATTTAAATTCATAATTGTGATGGGACAAAAACAGGATATTTTAAGACAGCCTTTGGATGCACTTGGGTTGCGGCAAAGCATCTGTCTAAAAGCTGGACGCTGCAATCATAGTTTTTTTTTTAAAGAAGACGAAAAAGAGAATTGTTTGCACTTAATAGTTTGTTAAAAGAGAATGGCTTTACAATTTTGGAGTGTGCAAGGCTCCCTGGACAAGGTTGTTAAAAATATAAATAGAATTAAAGACCTTTGTATCTATTGAACATTTATTTTAATATTGTTTCAGATTAAAATGGGCTCTGTATTATATGTAAATATTGTACTTTAATGATTTATGGGTGAAATTATCATTATTACACTAGTTGGAAGTTCTTCATTTCAGAATAGTGATATTTCTAATGCAGAAAATATACATATACATAATAATTAAAAATGAATCTTGAATATGCAGGTTGTTTTTTTCTGTTCTGTTGTACATAAAGAGAATTCAGGTGTATTTTTCTTAATGAAACATTTGGTATAGGAGATCTCTGTGGAATCCTCTTTATCTAATAGGTAGTGTTAAAAGCTAGCCTGTCACTGCAAACCCCTCAGTCACCGTCCCAAACACACCCCTATTCCCTGCGCCCCTTGCACTTAACAAACAAAGAAGGTAAAGTAGAAATTTGAAGACTTGACATAATCTTCACTGTGTTGCTAATTTATCTACTCTTTCTTCTTGGATTTCCACAAATGCACCGGGCTGCTGGTGATTGTTTTGGGACTGAGTCGTAGGATAATGTAGGAGCCGTCTAATTCAGCCATCACTCGGAGCTCAGGTATACCAGGGACGACTTAAAGCTGACATCGTTCACTCATCCATTAATAGGCACCAGAACATATTTGTGAATTCACTTACATACTTAGTATATAACAAATATGAGTAAACCAGTGTTATGGGTGTCTGGATTGAGGCCTCTACATCTGTTATGACTACAGGACTGATGTCAAAAATGTGTGTGAACCAGACAACTGACATTGTGTAAATGTCAACTTGGTTGTATGAGCCCTAGGGTCTGTTCAGGGGATAGTGTAACACTACAGAAAGTAGACATAAATGTATTGTCTAATGAACACAGGAATATCTGTGAGGTATATAGGGAATTTGAGCAGTTACATTTCTCAGTGCATATTTCATGGGTGAGTTTTCCAAAATGCTTTGTGGCACTGATCATTTTAAAACCGTTGTCTACGGTGGACTTAGGGGTTACTTTTGCCATAGGAAGACTTTGGGGAAACTCACTCTTGAATGTTTCATGTCCCTGAACCCTGGAGATGGGAGTGTGAAGCACCCAGGTAGGCAGACAGAGGGTTCTCCACGGTTTATTAGGAGTGTTTTCCCTCCATGTGATACCTATTAAACAGCTTTGACAGACCTTGTTGTCTCCGACCTCCAATCTTTACTAGTAGGCCTATGGGCTGAATGTATGAATGGACAGTCAGTCGAAAAAACAAAAAGTATTCTACACATGAATGAAAAAAGAATTGGTGCCCAGTTGAAAGAAGCTCACAGCCTGAGCCTAGCTGTTGGACTGGTCTTTTTCAAATTAAGTGAGCAAGCGAGACAAGCATGGATAACTGCTTTCATGGTTTCTTTAAACAAGTCAGTTCAAATCAAATCCTAACCGCCATTTGGGCTAATTGTCACTTAAGAGTATTTTGTGTGACTAATTATTACTTTTTTTTTACAATTTCGCTTACCATTTTCTTAACCTGTTTTCTCAGAAGCCCTGCTAATTATGTTAACCTACTGCCTTAATTTTCCTGCTTCTACTTTAAATCTTACATGCCTAATTGGGAAATTCATAATGGAAGTTTCCATCAAACATTCATGTTTATCTGTCCTGAGCGACAACCAATCTGCCCAGTTAGCATTTTGGTGTTTATTTGGCCACGTTTTTCTCCCACTTATTTGTGTCGATTCACTTTCAGACAAACCACACTGAAATACTCTAAAACAGCTGTAGTATTTTTTTCAAAGGAAAATCACTGAACATAATATTAATTAACCAAATGTTACATTTTATTGTTTTGACACAAAACATGAATGAATTCTTGGAAGGCATGGCAATATGAGTAGAAAACACGAACAGTAGTGTTTATCAGAGTAGGGTAGAATATAGGTTAGTTGTCAGTACAGTGATGTAAATGTGCATCTGGCTTCTTTGAACTACAATTAGAAATACAATCATCATTATACAAAAAGCATTTAGCCTACGGGATGCTAAAGTTATGTATGTTGTTTACAAATTAGGGTTGTGTTCACGGTGTGTCCAGGTGTTGCAGAAGGGACACCCTGGTGCATTCTGGGTAACTCCTCTACTTAGCCGTGGATCATCGGGATTTGGGATAGTGAAGTAGACATGTTCCTTGAAGATGGTCTGGGTAGCCATGTCACACATTGGCGGTTTATCCATTCCTCTGCAGGATGGTTTGAACTTCCTTATCGCAGCAACTGTGTGACAAGAATGACCAGTCTCTAATATCACCCCAATCATGCATTGTACTGATCAATTTTGCGTCACTATTTGTGGGACGGGACCCCAAGGCAATTTTGGTGAGCAGCAACTAGAGTTTGACCTGGTTAATTTATCATTATTGGAAGCAGAGGATACACCCGTGCAAAGCCTATTGATAAAGGAGCAGTCGTTGTCATTGTGTTACTACATAATTTGACAAACGTACTGTGCTCTAATCAGGGCTTGCATTTTTTTAATTTAAGATGTGTCTGGATATAATGCATCTGTGGAACTGGTGGTCCAACTTATTTGATTCAAGACAGTTGGGGCTGAGCGAGAGGTAGTTGTTCACAGAATCCAGAGGGTATGGACAAAGGGTTACACTAAACACCTAGATGGATTAATCAATGATTTTTGGTTAAAATGAAACAGTCTGAGCTGATGTCTATTTAACTAGTTGATGTCTGTCTCCACCTAGTGGTGGACTTTGGGCAATGTCGGTAAGAGTACATAGTGATTGGTTTGGTTCCTAATCTCTATCATGATAGCTTCTCACCGCATGACGTTGAGTGGCCATGCCCCTCAATGCAAACATCTTTACTTTTCGTAATCTCTAAAAGTATCAATAGCTTTTTATGTGGGTAAGTTAACTTTTTAATGTGTTTTGGAAGTTGTTACTGAAATATGTTGCTGTCATCACTATTAACCAAATGCAACGTTTAAAATACAGTTATTCTAAAACCAGTAATGCTAACCGGTCAGTTATCACAAAAGACTAACGGTCTCATGTTTCACGTTACAATGTAATCATGCATTACACACTCAAAATCTAAACAGCAGAATTATGGCGCTCCGTACGGCTCTTTAATAGGACTTTGCAACATGTCGTCTCCAGGGATCTCATGTTTTGAACTGAGTTCAGAGTGAGATTTCGGCTGCGGCGGGGGTTTGTATAGGAACGGGAGACTGATCTGATAAATTACACACAAATTTGTACAAATAAAACATATTTATTTAATTCAGTGTGTGAGTGTGATAATGGTTAGTGTTGTTTATTGTAGGTGTTGGTAGCATGTTTTGAGGCCTTCAGCATAGGTGTTGGTGGCTCCCATTTGAAGCACTGTGGTTCCAGGCCAGCCATTTTCACTGTCATGATGGATGACAGAGTTCCATCTAGTGCCAAGCTGTTCCTGGTTTTGGTTTCGTTTAGTCCAACCATGGAGAAAACCCTCTCAGCATCTGCAATTGAATGAGGGAGCACTAAAACTAATAGAAAGCCTCCCAAACTGGCTCAAACCGGTCACCTTTGAAAAAAGAAACCAAAAGCCTCTTACTCAAATGCTTTGCTTTTATGATTTCAATCATTTATGTGTATGTCATGTGGTGCCAAATATTTCTTACCTTGCTCTTGATTGAGGACATACTCTCCCAAAACACCTCAACGTTGAAGGTGGTGGGATCTTGGGGCATGGGGATATCCATGAGCTGATACTCCAGGAACTCCTCACTCACCTTGTCCTGTTCCTCTGGCCCATGGAATGGAAGGAGTTCCTGAAATCTAAAGAGAGCGTTGATGTGTAAAGAACTGATTAAGGATTTGTTTAGTGACCATGATCAAAATTAAACTTAACAAAGTATTCAATATGTTGAAATCCTGGAAAATGTGAAATCCTCGCTTGTCTACGAAGTATAGGGCATCTTCCACCCCACATTCAGTCCTCTGTGAAGTATAGGGCATCTTCCACCCCACACTCAGTCCTCTGTGGAGTATAGGGCATCTTCCACCCCACACTCAGTCCTCTGTGAAGTATAGGGCATTTTCCACCCCACACTCAGTCCTCTGTGAAGTAAAGGGCATCTTCCACCCCACACTCAGTCCTCTGTTGCAGGTCAACAAATTTTGCATGCTTTAGAAGGGCCTCCTGCAGGGGGAGTTTTTTTTCCGTACTCCACGGCCCTGACCAGAAATGCCAGTGCTGCCTGCTGGAATAGCTGCACCTCCTGAGGTGTTATGTTTCCAGCATCAAGAAGCCTGTTGAGGGTAGCTCTGGTGGTGAAGCCAACATTTAGTTTTTCTTCTACTAGGCAAAGAACAGAAAGAGATAAAGCAAATTAAGTCCAGATAGTTTAAACAATATCTCAAAATCAAAATCAGGTAGACACACAGGAATTTTGAAAAAAATAAAACTTCTAGCCTGCATTTTTGGCAGTGTTGTGGATAATATGACAGGGGCATTCATGTATGTAAATGCTGCCATTTTCACTCAGCATTTTGGCTGCAATTGAATTTTTGGCACCTGTATTTACAGGAACATTGTCAATAAAGAGACCTACACAATTTAATTTTTGGCACCTGTATTTACAGGAGCATTGTCAATAGAGAGACCTACACAATTCCTCCAAGGGATATTACTTTCCTGCAAGGTGTCACTGATTTTTATTATAAATCACTTCAGCAGTTCCACAGCTCCGCCCACTGGTGGTGCACATGTCAAGGAATCTGTGCACAACTGTGAGAGGATTCATCTTCTCTAGACCTGTAACAATAAGGTGCATAACTAAAGCTGCATGTTGTTCAAAAGCTGTATGAGTGTGCATGTAGAAATTGATACAAATTACAAATTACTGGTAGTTGTTAAAGTAATACCAGTATCGTTTGAGCCATCTGTGACAAGTGTGAAGGGATTCTCTCATCTTCATCACCAGTTCCTTATTGAAATGAGGTGCCACTGCTTAATTTATGATGCATGTTGTTTTGGTGCTCGCGCTCTTAAAGCTCTGAGCCGTGGGGGAGTCTCTAAAACAGTCTTTGTACAAGGGGCTGAAATGGTCAGCAACGGCAAATGGAACATTGTGCTGCACCATTGCAACGGCAACCTTCACCTCAGCCCTCCTGGTCTGCAACAGAAACAATTGATTAAATAACTCATGAAACATTAGATAGGTTTTCATGGTAATATAACCAACAATTTGAAGGAAAACTCATCTAACATTGCCACCAGCCTTCTGGTTTTTCTGTGCTATGTACCTTGGCCTCTTGTACACTCATGCCTCCAACAGAAGTTGCTGGCATGTAGAACTGTGCAACATTGCTGGCTGATTTTAGAGCCTGTTCTTTGGCTCCACATCCCTTGCCTTCCACATGCCTGCTTATATCCCTCACACCTTGATGAGCACAGGAGTTCTCTTGTCTGCAGACTGAGCACCAGTAGAAGGAGCTGGTGGTTCCATGGTGATGAATGGCCATCGGGTTGACCACTCCTTAAAGGAACACCTATAAGTGGCTGCTCCACTTAGTCCTCTTTTTTCCCTGTTTCCAGTGGATTCTCCACTGATTCCTCTATGGTGTCTTCCACAGTCTCTTCCACTGACTCATCCTCTACTGACACCCTAGCTGTCTCATCCTCTGCCTCATCCACAATATCCTCCACTGCCTCATCTACTGCCTCCTACTGTCTTCTCCACAGTCTCCTCCACTGACCTGGCCACCTTTTTAGGGAGCTGATCCTTCAGAGCGAAGCATGAAAGAATGCTCATTTGCCTCTTCCCTGACATCTTTGAAATAGACAGACGCAATAATTAATACTATGCATTTTCTGGGTAAAATATGATGAAATAGCCTAGGCCAAAGGTTTTCACAATGGGGACCGAGAGGTTGTGTGGTAAAAATAAAAGGAAAGAAAAAACTAAAAACATTCAGAATTATTATGAGTACTAGGCCTATTATAACATGAGCCGTCAAGCAAAGCTGAACTTTTATCTCATCTTAAATTGATCTCAACTGCTTAGTGAATTAGTTTTATTATAAAACTGTTTGTGCAATTTAACTAAGTGCAATTTAGAAGTATTCTTAGTGGTGGCATAAG
This sequence comes from Umbra pygmaea, assembly GCA_016801145.1. NCBI lineage: Eukaryota > Metazoa > Chordata > Actinopteri > Esociformes > Umbridae > Umbra > Umbra pygmaea. The sequence continues at coordinate 8,437 of JACXGM010009005.1, read as the reverse complement.
AAGAGAAAAGCTTTATTAATAATGGGTCCTGAACTAATATTAAACAAGTGTCAGAATAGCTGCCTAATTTAGCAGGGATTTAACCAGCTAGCTAGGCTAGTTCACTTACTCTGGTCAAACAGTTAGCTAACATTCCAGCTGCCTGGACACATATTCCCTAGCAATGATGAGATGACTTACTGTACACAGGATATGGTCTTCTCCCACGTTGATCAGTCTGTAGCCACTTCAGAATCAATGTGGCAGCTGTCCTCTTCTGTAGCTACATGGCAGGGCCTTCTGAACTACACTCACCTAAAGGATTATTAGGAACACCATACTAATAGAATGAGAACATGATCCATCATGCCTTGTTACCACTGTGCAGGCTGGTGGTGATGGTGTAATGGTTCGGGGGATGTTTTCTTGGCACACTTTAGTCCCCTTAGTGCCAATTGGGTATCGTTTAAATGCCACGGCCTACCTGAGCATTGTTTCTGTCCATGTCCATCCCTTTATGGCCACCATGTACCCATCCTCTGACGGCTACTTCTAGCAGGATAATGCACCATGTCACAAAGCTCGAATCATTTCAATTTGGTTTGTTGAACATGACAATGAGTTCACTGTACTAACATGGCCCCCACAGTCACCAGATCTCAACCCAATAGACCATCTTTGGGATGTGGTGGAACGGGAGCTTCGTGCCCTGGATGTGCATCCCACAGATCTCCATCAACTGCAAGATTCTATCCTATCAATATGGGCCAACATTTCTAAAGAATGCTTTCAGCACCTTGTTGAATCAATGCCACATAGAAATAAGGCAGTTTTGAAGGCAAAAGGGTGTCAAACACAGTATTAGTATGGTGTTCCTAATAATCCTTTAGGTGAGTGTATATATATTATATAGCACAGGATTACATTTTAACACTCCAGTGTGGTTAAGGTTAGGGTTAAGGTTAGGTGTATGGTTAGATATGATTAAAGACTGAGAACTATGCTCATGTGCACATTTCCAATGTCATGTGAGGTCCGCCCTCAGTTTTGAATCAACCAATCAAATGACTTCTTCCTCCAAGGCAGATCTGCCTGGAGAACACTTTTCAATAACTAAGTCATATGAGCGATTTAAAGATATCTTCATTGTAAATCAACAAAAAAATTCTAAATAGTAAATAAATGGCCAAATCAGAAATAGATTCTCCAATGTAAAATGTAAAAAACTGAATGATTTTCCCATCACATATTATTTACAATAAAACAATTAAACGTATAATATGTCGTTTTTGGCCACCAGGGGGCTCTCAATCATAACAATAGCAGAAGATGTACTTAGAAGACGTCGGGAAGTAGCGTGGGATCATGTGTTTTATTATCGTCGTCAATGAGTTAACATCAGTTTACTTTTAGTACCACTTTTTCATCATCATTTTTATAATGATTTAAAGGTACAATATGTAATATCAATCAAAACAAAAACAAAATACATACTTGGCGTTAAAAGCAAACATCACTATACCTATATTATATATATTTCTTAGTTGTGTACTTACATTATCCTAAATGTTTCCACCAACTTTCAAACCCAGAGAAATTTGTAATATAATTCGAAGACACAGGACATATCATTTTGTCTTCCGTCAATGGCGTCATATAACCTTTGACTGTGCTAGTTGCTATAAGTTTCAGGGAGCCACCAAACATAACGTGGATGAAGTTATAATATTTTTAACAATACATTACTTTGTCAGTGAACATTTTTTTCTGCCGGAGACGCTAGATTGTAAGGTTGTCATTGATGACGATAACAAAACCCATGATCCCACGCCACTTCCCGACATCATCCAAGTACATCTTTTGATATTGTTTTGATTGAGAGACCCCTTGCGGCCAAAAACTACATATTGTACGTTTAACGTTTACCGAAGTCAAATAGCTTTTAGTATTAAAATAATAACACTATTATGCCAGCAATGCAAATTGTGTTTTTTTTTCTTAAAACTAGCCCTCATTTTAATTCATTGCAATAATCATTGTTAATTCATTATTAAGCTAGTGATGACCCAAATCAGATCTTCACAAACCAATGGGTGACGTCACACATGTTACGTCCAGTAATATGGTCTATAATTCTAAACAATACCGCTCGTAATTCATTTGAATAATCATTGTTACTTCATTGCATTGATAGGTAGTGGGTCCATGTTCCTGTGTTGCTAAAATTATTCTAGTTTGATAAAATAGACTAGACAAAGTTTTTCAAATGTAATTGTGTTTTCACATGAGACACTGACAATATTCAATCAAATTGTGTGTAGTTTTAAAAACAGCGTATAACTGTTGTTGTTAAAAATGTGTTAAATGTTTTTTTTGCTATCAAATTATCTTATTGATTTTTGACACACGCAATAAAATAGCATTTGGTTACAATTCACTAGCAATATAATGAATTAACAATGATGATTGCAATACTTAAAAAGAGCGCTATTATTTTGAAACCGGTAAATCACAGAGAGAGTTTGTGTTGCTGGCATAACACAGTATTGACAGAAGAACGGTTCTTGCATACAGTATGTGTCGTCTCTGTTTATATCATAGATTGTATAATTATTGGTTTATATGCATCCACTGTGAAGATCATGACTCAAAATGGAGAGGAGTGGAGAGTCCTCTTGTCACGATATTATTATCTTTTCAAAATTGACTCAGCAATGTCTTTTCAGTATTCACGTGTGGAAAGCGAGTCGAATGCTGCAGAGTGCAGATGCTGTAGATGTGGATGTCACAAAAGTAAGCTACTGTAACACCCAAAGGTGTTTTAATGTTAGAGAAAAGTATTGACAGATAATGTTTTTGCTACATCAATGCTGTTGATTTATTTTACAAACAAACTAAAGTTAATGCTTGGTAGCTAACAGTACAGTAGCTATTAACATTTTAGGCCAACAGTGCTAGCTAGATGTAACTTCAACATAGTTAACATTACCTAGCTAACGTTACAGTGTGACTGGTCAGTGTCTCATGGCCAAACGTTTAAAAAAAGTAGCCTAAATAAATGTTTATTTCTCCACAGATGAATATACAAAGGTTTTTTTTTCAGACGTGGGCAAACATAAGGGCAGAAGCCAGGTGAGAGTGTACAGTACACTAAATAGTCTTAACTGACTGATCAGATACACTGGTCACATTGATGGCACACTGATTTCTCCATCCCTCAACTAACAAATGTAATCAGTCATATTTGATATTAGATCTTATATTTAGTAAAATATGTTTTTTTTTTTGCTTTTTTGAAACTGCTTCCTCTCAAATAATGTATATACACACTACTTGTCAACAATTATAGAAAACACACAAAAAATATTCAAGCCATTGCCAATGTGGCAAATGTCTATCACTGTTGGGAATGACTGATTTATAATTAATTATTTACAAATAACGGCAAAGGCAAATGTGGAGCAGCCATTAATTCAGTGTCCTGATGATGAAATCTTTTAACACTTCAATAATTAAATGTTTTCACTATAATTTCTGATCAATTTAACACCAATTTTGGGAATGAAGGTATTAAATTCTATCTAAACATGTAAACATGTATATTCCTGGGTGTTTTAAAATGTTTAACCAGCATTTTTAAGTATGTACAACTTGCTATTACCGGGTTGACACCCTTTTGCCTTCCGAACTTTCATTCTTCATGGTGCTGGAAACATTCCTCATAGATTTGTCCATATTGCCATAATTGCATTACACAGTTCCTGGAATCTCTCATTCCACCACATCAAAAATGTGCTCATTTGGATTGAGATCTGGTGATTATGAGGGCCATTTGAGTACAGTGAACTCATTGTCATGTTCAAGAAACCAGTTTGAGATGATGTGAGCTTTGTGTCATGGCGCGTTATCTGCTTCGAGGTTCAATGTGTTGTGTTCAGAGATGGTCTTCTGCATACCTTGGTTGTAACAAGTGGTTATTTGAGTTACTGTTTTTTTATCAGCTCAAACCAGTCTGGCCATTCTCTTCTGACCTCTGACATCAAAAAGGCATTTTTACCCAGAGAACTGCAACTCACTGGATATTTTCTCTTTTTCGTACCATTCTCTGTAAACCCTAGAGATGGTTGTGCAGGAAAGTCCCAGTAGATCAGCACTTTCTGAAATACTCAAACGAGCTCACCTGGCACCAACAACCATTCCATGTTCAAAGTCACTTAAATCACATTTCTTCCCCATTCTGATGCTTGGTTTAAACTTCAGCAGATCATCTTGATCATGTTTACATGCCTAAATGCATTGACTTGTAGAGTTATACTAGTTATGTATAATTGTTTGTATGTTTGTTTGTCAGTACAAAGAGAGAGAGAAGAGGAGGTTGAACAGGATGAAGAGGTTATAGGAGTGAGGGAGGGAGAACAGGAACCAGGTGAGAGAGTGAACATATAATAAAGACAAAAAAATACAAAGCCAAGAGGAAGCTTGCAATTAGTAAATGGATTAGTTTCTAAAACAGTTCTATATTGTCAACACTTATTGTAGTGCACCCCAAAATGTTTTCCCCCGTTCTTACAGTGCTGTCACCCACTTTCTAGGCCAGCCCAATTCAACTCTGGCTCTCAAAGCCAATTCCACTCTGTTTGTACATTGCAATCTTCTAATCTGGGACATATTTAGACCTGGTACATCAAGTGGGGGCAATTAATGATAAGGTAGTAGAATGCAAAACTAGCAGACTCTGGCATTGAGTTACAGGGTAAGAGTTGAATACCCCTGTTCTAGACAGAATTAGGCCCAAGTAACCAGCTAAACTATTTGCTGAACAGGGATATAATTATTTTGCAACATTGAAAAAAGGTTGTTTCATTCCAGCCATGAGATGATTTTACATGTATTGTAGGAATGCTATCTTTACAACCATATATGCATATGGTGGATGCATATATTTTTCCACATAGTAAACTCATTTACAAAAAATGTTTACGGATATTTATTTCAATTGGTTTAATCCAAGTCATGATTCCACTTTAAATTAAAATTGTTTATTTTCTAGTGAAGTAAAATGGTTAATTTGCTTGTGATTGTTAGTGCAACCTGAGAAAGGACGTGGCCCCTGGTCAACTGAGAGAGCATGATGGAGAAGCCACAGATGGAGAGAGCAAACGCCAGGTGAGGAAGTCTGTGGATAGTCAAGAAAAGATAAGTAGTCTAGGTGTTTCACAAACAGCAGCTGTACTGGCCACATTGTTTGCAGTGCACCCAAAGTTATATTCCTCATTAAACTATGATTATATATTCAACTTTCCTACACTCTTATTGTTCATTCAGGTTTTAAGTTTTGTCCCTGGAGGCCTTCAGAAAGCATAGGTTGTTTCACAACCTTTCATTGTCACCTTCATAGACATATTTTAAAACCCATTTAGACCCCTTTTTTAAGCAGGTAAAGAGTCAGTATTGTTAGTTTGCCAGTTTGAGAGCAGCCAACGTTATGGTGTTTTTATTTTAGGGGATTTTACAGTAATTGATGAATTACATGCACTTTTATTGGGGCTGAACTACCCTAACTGTCCATTGCAAAATCACCTCTGCTTTTGATCAATAAATGCGATTACATTTCAATATCGTCGAATTAACTTTTTTTCATGCCTCGTTTCATATGCACTTCGGTGTTATTTATGCTAAAAGATGTTCATTTTGGATAGTCAATCTGTAGATGTTTACAGACTATCAATAACGGTCTACAGACTATCAATAACAAGTTAGCTTAACATATTTAAGTATTGATATTATCAAATTGAGCATCTCCTTGTTGGTTGTGTGATAATACTATTTTTAAAAATCATATTACCATACCTATCCTAGTGTTGTTTTAAATAAAGTGATATGTAAAAATCTTTGACTTCATGAAAGTAGTTTTAGTTGTTGGGCTACTCTGAGTTGATGAATTTCATAATTCGTCCCATATGTTTTTCAGATCATGGGAAGCTTTAAGAAAGGGAAGAAACATGTTCGAAAGAAAGTGTGGGATGTGTGTGTACCAGGTGCTCTCATAGAAGAGCTGTTAACACACCATCACTATAAACAAAAAACATTACATGGAACTCTGACATTTGGAGCACTGTAGCTACCCATATTTTTGGTGTGGATTCCAAAGCTAACTGAAGTTGGCTATGGGTGGTGTGGAGTCAAAACAGAAGACAGGTTCAGGAAAGAGTTCTCAAAGCCATCACAAAGAATAAAAGACAACCAGCTAGAACTCACAGTCAGGAAAACCATGATACACGTGACCACAAGGAGAACAAGGAAGACCAGGACATTGAGGAAGACAAAAAGAAAAGTGTAATAATGATAACGAGGAAGAAAAAGCTAGTGAGGATGATCAAAGTTATATTAATAGTGATGATGACCATGATGATAAGAAAATTCAGGATAACAACAAAGACGAGGACAGTGAGGATAACCAAGATGACAAGGACAGTCAGGATGAACAATTCCTTTGAAAACTTGGCCAGCACACATCAATCCAAGTAAAAAAAGGAGGAGCATACTACAGCTTTGCCTTGATAAACAGTGTGCTACTGGCTTTCATCAAGGAAACTGTTAAGTCCTATTTAACAAAAGCTATAAAGCTTATTCAGGGGGAACTAAAACAGAAGGATGTGAAAGACATGACTGTCTTGCACTTGTGTGCTGCAAATGTCATGAAGGCCATACCAACATCATTAGGGAAGAAAACCCAGGACAGACCTCTTAAAGAATTCAGCGCCTTTTGTTTTGCCCTTTTGCAGAATAGCGCCAACATGGACAAAACAGATCAGATGTTCAGAGATATTTGTGTTCTCTTTTTGTCAAAACAAGTGACCAAAGAACATCAGGTGTGCAAAAACAGACTGAGGAGCAGCATATGTGGGACAAATCTCTATAACAGGATGTGTTGGAGAACCACAATAGAAAAACACTAATTGGTGGTGCCCATTTCACTTTAAAAAAATACACAATGACGTGCAAGCTAGTGTGGATGATCAACCAGTTTATGGTCTCGATGACAACAATTATTATTTTCCACGTTTCTTTTCTGTGTTATTTGATAACTACATGGGGATATATACATTGTGGAGTGGTATCCTCCTTGGAGACTTAAGAAGGTACCTTCAACCAGGCAAAGTAAAACCAATAGAAGACCAGAGACACTAACTGTCATGTAGAGAAGTGGTTTGGTATTGTCAAGCACTCCATCTTACAAAGAAGAGATGTCTCCACCCAGCTTGTTTCCTGAGGAAGATGTACGTGTCTCTTAAGGGCCGATACAAAGAGCACATAGTACAGATCAACATGGTAAATCCACTAAGATCTCTAAAATTTAAATTAGAACAGTCAGAGGAACAGTGGGCTAGAAGAGAAGGATGAAACCAACTCAGTCAAAGTACTTCAGCAACCCACCTGTTCTGCCAAGCCCCAGACAAGGCCCCTAAATAACCAGACTAGCCCTTCCTTTTGTCCACGTAAAAAACTAAATGGATACGAGTGACAGCAAGAATGATGAGATAAAAAAACAATGTTGACAAAGGGGTATGACACTACTTTAAACCCATTATGTCATTTAATATTACCAATGTAATGTCACATTACATCAAATGTGATATGTTTTTGCTGTTTGTATGTTCTATTTTAGTCAAGCAGCAACACACCTGTTCTGCCAAGTAAAAGAAAAAGCTCCCCAAAACAGCAGACAGTCCCTTCCCTGATGATGAAGCTCAGAACAGAGGGTAAATCAAAACGAAGACAATGAGTGGTGAGAAACAACAATTATGATGTTTATTGTAATAGGTAATAATGATAAATTAGTAAGCAGGTAGGCAGGTTCTCGGGGAGCTTGGGTTATGGGTCAACAACCCAGATAGGGACAGAGACAGGTAGCGAAGAATGGTCCAAACCGTAGGAGCAGGCAGGCAGGTTTCCAAGGGCTTCAGATTAATGTCAATGGTAGGTACTGAGACAGGTAGTGAAGGACTGCCCGACGAGTTTAAAGGGGCTTTGGATTATCATCACCCGTAGACAATATGGGTGGCGAGGTTCATCAATCAATCAATCAAAATTTATTTGTATAGCGCTTTACAATAACCAGCAGGTATCCAAAGTGCTTCACAGCAGAAACTAAAAATAGAACAACATACCATACAATAAAACAGTAGAATCATACATAGACAACAGTAAAAGGTAATTGTCACACCACTACTGTGTATTAAAAGCCATTCTAAACAAGTAGGTTTTGAGTTCAGACTTAAAAAGAGCAACTTCTGAAATTAAGCGAATATCAGGGGGTAACTTATTCCAGAGTCTCGGGGCAGCAACCGCAAAAGCCCGATCACCCCACCGTTTGTACTTTGACCTTGGGACTTCTAAAACTAATTGATTGGAAGAACGCAAGGCCCGGCTGTGTTCACGCAAGGTTAAAATCTCA
>JACXGM010009004.1:0-28159 GCA_016801145.1 Umbra pygmaea | reverse complement strand
GTGATTAACGTATTTGAACATGTAGCCTACATTATGCTTACCATACCATTTGTGCCTACATTTACATCTTTACATTTAAGATTTGCTCTAATTTTGCTGCTCTGAGTTTATTTAAAAACGATCAGGGAAAAAAGGATGTTACTGCAGCAGTTTGCTGAAAGTGTCTCCTGGAATTCTCGTTCACAGTACACTTCTGTTCAATGCGTGATCGTGTGCTGGAAAAGTTTTGTTGCGTGAGTAGGCTAACTACTGTACCTCTGGCCGCAATCGTTTTAATGCAGTTATGTATGCATATGAAAGTCATACGTTAAGCATTTGATCTATTAAAAAAGAATAGTTAATCTAAAGTATTTTATCTTTATGCTTCACTGTTAACCATTATGAGATTGACTGCCTCTTTAAGATGCCTAATATAGACGGGCAAGGCTGTTGAGGACTGATTAGTGGAGATGTTTGTCTTTTACATGCGTGTTAAACCGGGACCGCTGTGGGGAAGGGAGCTCTACAGGAGAGCGCAACGGATGGCTGTTGTTTATTTTCTTTTCGGTTTCACAATAATAACAGACTTTAAGTGGAAAAGTAGGGTGTTTTATTATTTTATTGTTGAAACATGGGATATGACAGGATGTTTTAAACTTTTAAAAACTAATTGTTAAACATACAAAACCTAAAGCTGTTAGGGGGTTTGTATTCTAGACATGTTTCATTCAGTCAAGCTCCAGATCACTCAGAGTTTTCAATAAAGTGTTTGATACACACTTGTAGATTTGTGTGGGTGATACACACTTTTAGATGCAAGATGCTAAACATGTTTCCACTGAAAACAAAAAGTTTCTATGTTCAATTAGACATAATATAATGGTTAAATATTAGTGGTGCAACGGATCGTCATTGATCCGTGATCCGTTCGGATCAATATCTTCGGTTCGGCACACACGTGATCCGCGGATTGATTTCTGAATAAAAAAACGTTGTGCGCATGTTCAGTACGCTCACAGCATGGTCATGCCGAACGAAGGAACGAAGGAACGGAGGAACGGAGGAACTTGAATGCCCCGCGTCATTTAAATCCGATTAATGGGAGCATATTGGTTTCCCTGTTAAATATAATGATGAAGGAAAGAGTTTAGTGGATTAAACCGTGACAGTGTGTAGGCACTGTGGCACAAGAAAGCGATATAACAGTAGAAACACATCAAGCATGGCCACGCATTTGAAGCGACATCACCCAGGTGTTTCACTGACAGGAGTGAAAACGAAAGCTGCTAAATAACCGCTTATCACCGTGGCATTTAAGCAAGTAATCAGACCGGGCTAAAGCCATCACAAACGCTCTCAGTGTGTTAATAGGTGCAGACATGAGGTCATATTCGGTTGTGCAAAATGAGGACTTTAAACATGCTGAAAGTGTTTGAGCCACGTTACAACATCCCATCGCATACGGGACATACTAAAACGCTTAATGTGAAAAAGCTTAACGTGGTTTTTATGTACCTAAACAATGGTCAATCATCACCAAATTTCTCATGGCCATATCTTGTTATGAACACTTAAGCCTGTCAAAATAACTAAACCAAAATCCAACGATTATAGAAGTAATCTCACATTAAAGTTTTCTTCTTCATTGGCTCCTATGGCGAGGAAAAGGTTTAATGATTTTAAACGTGATTTAATGTACCTAAACAACGATCAGTATTAACCACATTTCTCTCTCATATTGCTCATCATAACCATTGAAAATTCTAAAAAAAAAACGAACCCAAATTCCAATTATTTTTTATTTTGCTGATCCGAAAAATGATCCGATCCGTGACCCTGATCCGAGGAACGATCCGATCCGTGAGTTTTTTGATCCGTTGCACCCCTATTAAATATACTTTATAGCAAGGCATAAGTGTATATAATTATACTACAAACTTACAGTTTGGATGTCAGACAATCAATTTAAAGCATAGTTTACTATGTAGTGTGTAAACCATAGTTTACACAAGGTTTAAAAAAACTATCCAGCTATTTTTTTTATAAAAGGCTTCAGAAATGATGTTTTACTTACAGTGAAAGATCAATATGACGTGTATAACTTATACTGAAATAATTTGTTAATAATTTGCGTCTTTTTCAAGGGTCTAGAAGCCCATACTCTATACTAAAAGACATCTCCTTCTGACACCTTGTCCCTGGTTAGGTTAGTGTTAAAGGCGTCTCAGATCTCAGTAAAGGACCATCATGGTTTAAAGCAAGATAGTGCAAAATAGACATCCATGTTTTACAACATAAAGTTTGAAAATGTCAAGGTACAAAGCTGTTTAGCATACAGCGTCTCTATAGGTTTCCGACAATAGATAGTGACAGCAATGGATAAATTACAGCAATGTTGCAGGCTTTTTGACCAACTAAACACCTTCTGACAACTTGTCCCTGTTTAGAGTGTAGTGTGACAAGTCTTAATCCTTCACATCATGAATCAAACAGTTTTGAATAACGAGTTAAAGAATCCAAACTTGTAGTTGAGTTTGATTCTTTTAAATTATTTGAAGTCTTGTGACCAACACGGATGTGTCTATGCCAACCTTAGACACCTAGGTATGTTTTTGATAGAGTGTTGTTGAACGTTCTAATACTAAACAATTTAAGAGTTCCTAACCATCTAATGCTCTAAATTTGGCAGTAAATCTGACTGGCTAGGAGATTCAAGTTTGTACCCCGTAAAACAAAAATGTGTTTATTTAAACTTTAGGACTTTCAGCCCAAGACAAATTATATCAATTTCAGGTTGAAACAATCCATGTTCAAAAAATCAATTGATGAAGAAAAGCGAAGCCCCTGAACTAGATCCTATAGTATTGGCTGTAAAGTAAAACAGGGCGGGCCGATGAGGGGGTAGGCATTTGTGTTTACCATACATTTTTTAAACAAGCGTTCTTTCAATGCCCTTCAAGTCTTGGGTTCGATTTGTTTAAGCAATGATAATGGATATGAAGAGTAAAAAAAGGTATGGAGTGAAATTCCTGGTTTCATGTCTCAGGATGTGACATTATTAATCATCAGAGCTCCAGGCTGTTTCAAAAACAGTAATAAAATAAAAAAATACTCTGTCATACATTTTCAACCCGCTGAACTCAACCATGGAAATCTTCACAGATGAGCAAAAAACGGTTGAAGAGGATGTAAATGAGTGGAACATTTTTAGCCAACAGCTCGATATACAAGAATGGATGTGTCTTTGCCGAGCTCTTTTCCAGGTCAAAACAAAGATTGTGAAAGGAAGACCCGGTTTTGCGGTGGAGAAGCAGGTTGATGGAGATATTCTAAAAGCCATACGTGTTGAAGCCGACGAGTTTAACAGGGGTTCACGTTACACTATTTATGGTTGCGTTAAATTCAATCCTGAAAATGCTACAAAGACTCTAAATACAATGAGATATACTGATGCGGATAAGAAAGTCAATTATTTCATACCAATATTTTCCTTTCCACTGTTTGAATGGTTTAGTGTAGTTTGTTTTATACATGAAATCCACAATCTATTCAAACATCGTAAGCAGCTACGCAGATGGTATCTGTTAAATAAGAGAGTCATGGATGTTTGTCCAAAAAATAACTAGACTTTTCAATTTGAAAGGTTATCTTAAAGTTGTTAACTACAATCAATGTTTAGTTGTTAACTACAACCAAGAAAACACTGTCGATGTTCATGAAATTGTTTCACATTTGTGCAATTGTTAAACAGATGTAAGCTCAAGACTCATCTTTAGTTGTATTGATACAATGTTTTTGTATTTACAACTTCTAATCCTAACGCTATTATGCTATTCAGATGTGTTACCATAAAAAACTTGGTTGAATTATACTTTGAGTTCTACAATTCTATTCTACTTATGACTTTTGTTCAACTTGTGTGATTAAAAAGATTTCACAAATCATTAATAGTTTGATTTTTTTCATGTTTTCACAGAAGTGTATACATTTACAATTTTTAAAAACATTTACAAATGTTGCTCTTGTAACAGTCTGTAGAAAGTAGATGGAGTTTTGATGGTGTTGCTTGGATCGGTCAGTTGAATGCTGCACATCCGCAGTCGCATTCTATAATATTTTCTTTATCACCCCATAATAGTGTATACCTAACAGAGTCATAGCGTTTCAAGCCTTTCATCACTTCGAACATTGCGTCTATTCTGCTTGCTATGGTTGGTGCTGGACCAAAACAATACAGATTACGACAAATATTCCACTTCTTAGCTGTAAACTCCACATTTTCTGTTTCACCTTGTACAAAGGATTCACCTGCTTCCAATGTATAAAATAGTACAGATGATTTTAAAGGGTAAAAAATGTAGCCATTTGTACATCCATTGTCAAAAGTATCTCAGTATATGTTATATACGTCATATTTATCTTTCAATGTAAGTAAAACATAACTTCTAAAGCCTTTTATAAAAACATAGCTGTGTTGTTTTTTTACACACTACATAGTGAACTATTGTAAGGTATTATAACCTAACCGTTATATTATACCTAAATAACCATAGAAACTCTTTGTTTTTGTTTTCAGTGGAAAAATGTTTAGCATCTTACATCTACAAGTCTGTATCAGCAACACACATCTACAAGTAAGTATCAAACACTTTAGTGAAAACTCTGTGTGAACTGGAACTTGGCTGGATGAAACAATGTCTAGAATACAAACGTTTAATACAAACCCAATTAGTTGAAATAAGATTGCTTTGAAAAACACTGGCGTATGTTTAAACTAGGGATGGGCATGATTAATCAACGATCGATAATTGATCATTAAGAATTTTGTCGATCACGTTCAATTGTTATCGATTAAACTAATGCAGGTTGCATTGCATATCATTTTTTTTTTAAACCAATTAAATGAATTTCACTGTGTGGCAGCAATTAAAATTTTACCACCCAAAGGCAATACTCAGTTACCTGCAAGTTTCCGTTTCGATTTCAAAAGTAATCATGACGAGGAATCAGGTTCCCTGGGCGAGTGGTATCGGCCCAGAAGGCTCAATATCGCTCAAGTAGGCTACCGCTCCATTCGCGCTCACTTCACATGGTCAGGACATGCCCAGCATAATGAGCCTCTATGTGTGTAGGTTACTTCCCTGGCTGATGAGTCTCTATGAAATATGAAAAGACAGGCTCTCTCGCAAGCACGATATTGTATGCGTGCACATGCGAACAGAAAGGAACGAGGTGCGTACACTACTGGTTAGAGCGAGTTATAAACTGAGCAATTAAAACATTTAGTTAATTGTCTTTGTATTACATTATAGCCTATTTTCGTTGTATGACCACATGGAATTTTTTAAGTTTGTTAACAATTCAATGTATCTTCATTATATATATAGAAAATACATACAGTACATTTCTAAAATGAGATTGCACTGTCTTGTATTAACATTTGTATAGTACTCTTTAAAGACTGTTTCTTCGTGTAGGCTACATGGTCACACTTTCATGTTTACTTAAACAACGTTAAAACAATTCAAGTCGATTTAGTTTTAATATTTCAGTGATCGACATACATGGTCACACAATGGGTGGGTTTTGTTAATATTGTAATTTGTAGTATCATTATTTTTCATGTGAGCGATGTGCGGGTTTGACTGGAGCAGTTGAAAAAAATGTGTAGTGGTGGAGCGGAGCGCAACAACTGCTCAGTGAGCTAGAAGCGGGATTTCTAAACGCTCAACCACGCTCACATAGCTACTCTCTCCCCGGGCTGGCCTAGTTAGCGCAGAGGTATCTGTGCATCCCGGCAACGTCAGTCCCCAGAGCCGGTGTTTCGGTGGCTGAACTGACAGTCATAAGTTTGCGATCGCGTCTGACCCCAGATCATTTCAATGCTTATCTTTCTCAACAAAAATCAGCAGACTGGTGCAGATGTTGCATGTGAGTTACTAGTTATTTTTATGAGGCTTTGTTAAGTAGCCTAATTTGTTATGTAGCCTAATTAATTGTTAGGTAATCTCTCTCACCCTCTTTCTTGACTCCGTGTCTTGGATAGATTTAAGTTACATTTCCACAAAAACCTGCCAGATCTAGCTAATTAGGCAATTATGTTTTTGGTTAAGTTATTGTTAAACATTAATTTTTTCATTATTTTGGAACAAACGAGGGTCTCTGTTTACGAACGCTGGCTCGCAGCTGCAGGTTCCGCATCTTTAGAGCACCGCAGCGCATATATCTTCAGGTTTAGGCTAACCAGAACGTCCAGTTTAACTGCCACAAGTTGTTGTTCTTGTAATAAAGATCTCATCGAGGAAAAACACACTGTATTTTAATATTTTCATTGGATTTTTCATTTGTAAAAAAAATGTATGATTAATCGATGGTCGATCGTTAATTCTCCCGACGATCGACAAAGAAAGTTTCATGAAATGCCCATCCCTACTGAGAACACTTTCTCATTTGCAGCAACGGCCTGGGGAGAAGGAGGATAGGGGAATGAATGAGTCAATTGAGAGATAGGGATGATTAGGTTGCCACGATGGTATGAGGGCCAGATTGGAAATGTGTCCAAGACACCAGGATTAACACCCCCTACTGTAACGAATAGTGCTATGGAATCTGACCACAAAGTCAGGACACCTGTTTAATGTCCCATCCTAAAGACGGCACGCTACGCAGGGCAAGTGTCCGCATTACTGCCCTGGGCATTGGGAATGATCTTTAGACCAGAGGGAAGAGTGCCCCCTACTGGCCCTCCAACACCACCTACAGCAGCACTGGTCTCCCATTTAAGGAATAACCAGGCCCGATGCTGCTTAGCTTTAGAAGGAAACCAGCAGTGCAATACAAGGCTCTAGGCTGCTGGCTGCTTAGCTTTAGAAGGAATCCAGCAGTGCAATACAAGGCTCTAGGCTGCTGGCTGCTTAGCTTTAGAAGGAAACCAGCAGTGCAATACAAGGCTCTAGGCTGCTGGCTGTTTAGCTTTAGAAGGAAACCAGCAGTGCAATACAAGGCTCTAGGCTGCTGGCTACTTAGCTTCAGAAGGAAACCAGTAGTGCAATACAAGGCTCTAGGCTGCTGGCTGTTTAGCTTTAGAAGGAAACCAGCAGTGCAATACAAGGCTCTAGGCTGCTGGCTGTTTAGCTTTAGAAGGAAACCAGCAGTGCAATACAACGCTCTAGCTGCTGGCTGTTTAGCTCAGTAGAGTCACTTTCGCCACTCATGGCCAAAATTGCAGACTGCATCTTTAATGTAAAATTCAACAGTTCAAACCATATTTCTATAAAATCTTAAGGCTTACCTTTTCATTGGGAAACTTTGCAGAGTGGACACCCACGATAACAAGCCCATCTTAAGAAAAAGAATCAGGTGAGAAGAGAGATCATGTCAATCAATGATGACCAAAACCCATGCAATTCCCCTGACAAACACCTCATTGTCATTGCTGTATTAACAGATTATCTGTCAGATATTGTAATTCATCATGCTCAGGTTCAAATTAGAGGTTGACCGATTGATCACTTTGGACGAATATTTACGGCCGATTATGAGGTTTCAAAATACTTATTAATCTGCAGACTCTCGAGTCTCGAGGACATTCTGTGGCTGCAGAGAAGCCTGGGTACATTTCTAGTTAGCATAAAACCTAATCACTAGTTAGCTCTACATGGTTTATATTAGGCTAGAATAGAGGGTAAAGGTTCCACTGCTTGTGTTTCAAGAGAGAACCTTTCCTATTTTTTATCAACCTAAACATTTATCCGTTCTGCTCTCCTCCAGATAAGGAGACATTCAGGGAAAAGTGACCCATTTTAAATCAAAACAGCTGCACAAGGTTTATCTCGTTTATAGCTATACACCGTTACATTTAATAAATAAGATGGGATTTATGATGTATTATTTAATTAGCCTACAGTACATTAACATTCGTTAATGACACCAAATGAGTGCTGGTTTAATTAGTATGTCCATTCACTAACGCACAATCATTGTGCAAGTTGGTCAAATCATACGATGCCTATTTAAAAAGATACACAGAAGTTTATTAACTTCCATATTTAGTTAAAATGCATTCATGTTAGCAGGCAATATAAGAAGCAAGTATCCTCAAACATGGTTTTCAAAGTATTTCTGACGTTGAGTTTAACAGCTATAAATAATATATATATATTACTCAACCGCGCGACGGTGGCAAAAAGAGAGAAGAATGTTTCATTCTGACCCATTGCACAAGAGAAAATTTCTGAAGTTAATGACATAAAATCACATATTTCTCAGTTACTGACTTTGTTATATTGATTGTCATATTTGTATATTGATTAGAGATTATTGCAGCTGATAGAAAAGAATAATCCAATTCAAACTAGCAAATGACAGATTTCCTCACAGGAATGTCCCAGGAGTCTCCCGCTTTTACAATGCCCACAAATTATTAAAAAAATCCTCGACATCAATGTTTTGTTTGAGAAACAAAATCAATGAGCTGGATATTTTTTATAATTTGCGGGTGTCTGAGATGTCTGAGAGAGACTCTGTTGTTATGATGCTACATGTGGTGTTTTATTAAAGACTAAATGAAAAAGAACAATATAATATACACTCACCTAAAGGATTATTAGGAACACCATACTAATACTGTGTTTGACCTCCTTTCGCCTTCAGAACTGCCTTAATTCTACATGGCATTGATTCAACAAGGTGCTGAAAGCATTCTTTAGAAATGTTGGCACATTATTGATAGGATAGCATCTTGCAGTTGATGGAGATTTGTGGGATGCACATCCAGGGCACGAAGCTCCCGTTCCACTAAATCCCAAAGTTGCTCTATTGGGTTGAGATCTGGTGACTGTGGGGGCCATTTTAGTACAGTGAACTCATTGTCATGTTCAAGAAACCAATTTGAAATGATTCGAGCTTTGCGACATGGTGCATTATCCTGCTGGAATTAGCCGTCAGAGGATGGGTACATGGTGGCCATAAAGAGATGGACATGGTCAGAAACAATGCTCAGGTAGGCCGTGGCATTTAAACGATGCCCAATTGGCACTAAGGGGCCTGAAGTGTGCCAAAAAAACATCCCCCACACCATTACACCACCACCAGCCTGCACAGTGGAAACAAGGCATAATGGATCCATGTTCTCATTCTGTTTACGCCAAATTCTGACTCTACCATCTGAATGTCTCAACAGAAATCAAGACTCATCAGACCAGGCAACATTTTTCCAGTCTTCAACTGTCCAATTTTGGTGAGCTCTTGCAAATTGTAGCCTCTTTATCCTGTTTGTAGTGGAGATGAGTGGTACCCGGTGGGGTCTTCTGCTGTTGTAGCCCATCCGCCTCAAGGTTGTGCGTGTTGTGGCTTCACAAATGCTTTGCTGCATACCTCGGTTGTTACGAGTGGTTATTTCAGTCAAAGTTGCCCTTCTATCAGCTTGAAGCAGTCGGCCCATTCTCCTCTGACCTCTAGCATCATCAAGGCATTTTCGCCCACAGGACTGCCACATACTGGATGTTTTTCCCTTTTCACACCATTCTTTGTAAACCCTAGAAATGGTTGTGCATGAAAATCCCAGTAACTGAGCAGATTGTGAAATACTCAGACCGGCCCGTCTGGCACCAACAACCATGCCACGCTCAAAATTGCTTAAATCACCTTTCCCATTCTGACATTCAGTTTGGAGTTCAGGAGATTGTCTTTACCAGGACCACACCCCTAAATGCATTAAAGCAAATGCCATGTGATTGGTTGAGTAGATCATTGCATCATAATAATCCTTTAGGTGAGTGTATTACTTCTGGTAATACCGTAATATTTGACAAACATTTTATGATTTGAAATGTCCATTACAACAATCTTTAGAAATGTCAGTAAAAACCCCAACTCTGTAATATCAAATTACATTTGAATTTATGTGCACAGTAACAAAATAATATAAGCCAGTTGGTGATTTCTAACCTTTATCTCCTATGGAATAACATATGCAGACTTCGTTATAATCAGAGACAACCAGAGATGTTTATAAAGTGCTTCTGGTAACTATCTTGGATATCTGTGCTTTTACTCCCATTGTGCCCGAAAACTGATTGGTGAATAATTGGTCATTTATAAAAATGCACAGATTAAAAGGTTTTTGTGGCAATACCCAAAGGTTTGTTTTAGAAAACGTTTAGTAAGTTATATGAAATACAAATCTTAATATGCCCATTATTAAAATGATGATTTACTGCATAAATAAATATGACTATAAAAAATAATAATAATAATCAGCCTTGAAAAATCAAGGAAATGTGCCATCATCATTGCTTTGCACAAAAAGGGCTTCACAGGCAATGATATTGCTGCTAGAAAGATTAAACCTAAATCAACCATTTATCAGATCATCAAGATGTTCAATTGTTGTGAAGGTGGTGTCAGTGTGCCCAAGAAAGTCTAGCAAGCATCAGGACCATCTCCTAAAGTTGATTCAGCTGTGGGGCACCAGCAGTACAGAGCTTGCTAAGGACTGGCAGCAGGGAGGTGTGAGTGCATCTGCACGCACAGTGAGGCAAAGACTTTTGGAGGAAGGCCTGGTGTCAAGAAGGGCAGCAAAGAAGCCACTTCTCTCTGGAAAAAACATCAGGGACAGACTGATAGTCTGCAAAAGGTACAGGGATTGGACTGCTGAGGACTGGGGTAAAGTCATTTTCTCTGATGAATCCCCGTTCCGATTGTTTGGGCATTCCGAGCACTACAATCAGTCCTGTGTCCTAACAGTAAAGCATCCTGAGACCATTCATGTGTGGGGTTGCTGCTCAGCCAAGGGAGTGGGCTCACTCACAGTTTTGCCTATGGACACAGCAATGAATTAAGAATGGCCCCATCACATCCACCAAGAGCAAATTCTCCCAACCATCCAACAACAGTTTGGTGATGAATAATGCCTTTTCCACCATGACTTTTGCCATAAGAAAAAAGGGATAACTAAGTGGCTTGTGGCCTGGAAACTCCCCAGACCTTAATCCCATTGAGAACTTGTGGTCGATCCTCAAGAAGACGGTGGACAAACGAAAACCCACAAAATCTTGACCAACTCCAAGCATTGATCATGCAAATATGTCCTGACACCAGTCAGGATGTGGCCCAAAAGTGAATTGACAGAATACCAGGGTGGATTGCAGAGGTCTTGAAAAAAGAAGGGTCAACACTGCAAATATAGTTAGTAGCAAATATAGACATTACTAAGAGGTTATCTTTGACTGGAACCTTGTCTGCTGTGTCTCTACCATCGCGAGGATTCAGAACACTTCTGTTCTGTTCAGGTAAATTCATCACGCGCAGGGAGTACAAATTTAGTGATTCCACGCTGGCAAATAGGTTGGTGCAATTGGAATTTAGATAAACATTATTAACACAATTCTCTTTTCTTTTTGGTCTTTCCATCATTAGACTCACTCACACACACTGTCTGTTAACGTCACAGATCGACTTCCAACCCTGACGAGGAAAAAAGTGGTGTTGGATGGCTTTGCGTCATAGGCCGACCAGGGCTATGCCATTTGGGGAAGGGCCGCTTACTGATCCACCTATATTTCTGAAAATCCTAGACATGGTTGTGACCTGCACTTCATTAGTGCTTTCTGATTAGCCTGTGTTTGTATTTAAATAAGAGGCTGCTGCGGCCTGCTGTACAGGTTGCGCAGAGGCTGCACAGTTTGACCAGCGGGCAGCGGATGGCGTTGCTATGAACTTGCAATGTATAACTATTATCAGACCAGCCATCGCGGCCTCGAAACACTACCGGCCCACCGGGAAAAGTCCCAACTCTCTCTATTGCCACTCCGCCACTGGTAACTACTAACAAAAATATCTAGGAACACTGAAGCAGCAAACTTTGTGAAGCTTAGGACTGGGCGATAAAACAATAACGATGTCTCGCGATAGATCAATATCAATAAAAAATGCGTTCAATAAAACGTTCAATAATTTACTTTTCTTCGTCGGAAGAAACCAGAGGTTGCGAAGCAATTTTAGTTGCATGAAAAAAGTCACTCGCTCTCTGGTAACCTAGCAACGTAGCGAGTGACACGCTAATAACCAATCATTTAATAGTATCAAGTTTGGTTGCGCAATATTGTTGTCTCGTGAGTCGTGTTGGATTCTTCAGTAACTGAAACTGAAACTGATAAGTGGAAAATTAGTGCCGCAGCGAGCGAGTAAATTGTTAACAAAATGGGAGAAGTCAGCTCGCCAGTATGGCAGTTTTTTTATTTAAAAAAAACTGTTTGTTGTCTGCATATTATGCAAAACCGCCATCCCCACCAAGACTGGGAATACCACAAACCTGTTTTCCCCACCTTCTCAGGTCTCAGGTTTCTCTGTTTATATTTAACACTTTGCACTATTTTATTACACTTTATTAAGCATAAGTACTCTAATTGTGCACCTTAGTGTAAATTGTTCAACTGTTCATTGTGATTTTAGACTTATGTTTACATTTTAATTATTTGAGTGTTTTCCATGGTTGTGTTGACATTTCTGCCTTTATAACTGAGGGGATTATAATCAGTGTAAGGTTAAATTTAAAATAAAAATATTTAAATTTAATATTTTTTTCCTGCTCCTTATTCTAAATAGGTCATAAAACAAATCAATAATTATCGATATTGACCAATATGAAACACTTATATCGTAGAGTTTTCAGCCATATCGCCCAGACCTAGTGGAGCTCAATACTTGTGTCAGTCTCAGAACTTCTGACCACGACTGTAAGTAAATACACAAACACAGGTGTAATCTGCGGTCCACAAACTAATACAGCTGCTTTCCGCAGATATCTCTAGAGGGTGCATAGCCTAATGGAGTAGTCACTCGTGCTTAGAAGCAAGATATTGCGGGTTCGAAACACGAGTAAGGATGTGAATTTTCTTTTACTATTTCAGAAGTTTACAGTATTATTTGTACACCTTACACTGACAAATTGGTTTGCCAATCTCTAAATCATTTATTTAATTCCATTGCCCATTATTCCTAGTACTGTAAGTTCCACTTTTTTCTCTTCCGCTTTCTCGTTGGTATGGGGGAACAGAAGCGTCATGTCCCTATATTTTTTTAAGGGGGTACAGTGTGCACAAAACAAAATGTTGATAACGCTCGCTATGCGTTATGTTACTAACTATAAAATATCTGCCGAGCGCTCCCATTCCATTGAAATTACCATTACGGTCCTCTCCGAAAATAAAGTGCGTGTTGTCAATCACTGTGTGTGTTGTTTTTAAGGTAACATTTTTTTGTCGGCTATAATGCATCAGGAGCATGATGAATTATAGCCGATAAAATAATATATGCTTCCCAATACGCTAGAGTTATATGTTTCTGTACATGAAAAAATTAAAGCGCAAGTTATCACAGTCATCATAAATGTCCAAGGGTTGTCATTTTAAATGAAGAACGCGTTGCAGACGAAAACAGGCAGCCTGTATATTTCGCTCCTCATTACCTATATCTCCCCACCTTTCAAATCGAAGCGCCAGGGTCTGGTTGTGCGTGTCAACGCGCCACATGATTTAACTAATATAGGCTATATATACGTAAAAAAACAAAAAAACTTCTTAACCGTTTAACTGATAGTATTAAAATCAGTCAAATGTTTTACTTTCGGTTAACGGTTAAACAGTCAATATGAGCATCCCTAGTTAGAACTGTAGTTTGTGTCACTGAAAGATTGTATACTTCAGTGGCTTTTAATTTAATATATCAACTCGTCATCTTCAACTATTTACGATATAGATAAGGCACTGGAATTGCTCAATGCATGGAGGTGCTGACATGAATTGAGTTCATGCGTGCTCAGGCGACCTAGACAGCTTTCTTACACCTCAATGCTACAAGTGTTGATTCAATAGGAGAACAACATTTCACAAACATCTCAAAGTTCTATGCCTAATCCACAATGAGACATAGACAAATCACCATACACTTAAAACTATGAATAAGGGACAGCAAAATTAATGTGTTAATATTGCTCTTACACATTTTGTGTCAAATGTTTAGCATTATAAAAAGTAAAAACTACAAGGCTTGGGTTAATCTTTTAATCGTTTTGGGAAATTCTTAATTAAAACCTATGACCAGGTAAAGGAGATCATAAATAACCATTGACCATATGGAATACATTTGACTCTTTGTTTTCTATTAATGAATGACTGTTTAGGTGTGAACTCACTTTACCTGGTCAATTTGGTGTTAATTGTTAGTGTTGGGCAGAGGGCACATCCAGGTTGTCAATGCAGGCTTCTAAATTCATAACAGCATATCATGGCTCTATCAATTATATTTTCTGAATCTGACATCCTCTGCTGATTAAGAATGAATATATAGAGCAAATTCTAAAGTTGGAAAAGTCTGCATTATTATTTTGACAATTTGAAAGCCACCTCGCAGACCAGACTGAGATCATGAAGGAGTGCGAGCTGGCATTCTCCTTCTTGGCAGAAAAATGTTTGGTAACCATTCAGCTGGCTTTTGATATACAAAATGTTATCGACAAAAAGCAATTGAAATTATTCAATGTGAAAGACCATTTGTTTTCACACAAATACTCACTTACAAATGTATCTCGCACATAGCAAGAAACAATCCATATACTCACCTGCTACCTCGACCCTGCTTTCCCTGAGTGAGCAAGCTGCCTGATGAGTGATATAGTAAAAAATAATTAGACCTACTTCTATGTAGTTGGACAGCTCAGCACTCGTCTGATCTCTGACTGACTCCTACTCGCGATCATCCATTTCACAAAGATGAATGTGTATTTAATAATATGCCAGGCATGCAATACATTGGGCCCTATCTTACACCCGGCACAATTGACTGTTTACACAAATGCATGTATCATTCCTATCTTGCACCCGACGCATATGGGACTTGTCCCTCCACAGACGCGTGTCGGTAAATTCGGGAATGAACTTGCGTTCGTTGGGCGGTTCAGCGAAAAGAAAGAGGTGTGTTCCGGCGCAAACGTTCCCTGGTGCTACCTTGCAGTTCCCAAAAACAATTCTGCCACTGACCAGGAAAAACCTGGTTTAAAGTCAGTGGCGTATTATTCAGATGCTATTTTAAGGGCGCATGCTTGGCCATTATGTAGCATGTTCACAACGCGCATACACTTTGCTTCTCTCATCTACACAAATGCAGAAGTTCCCATTATTGCAATACATAATTAGAAGGAAAAATATTCCTATGATAGGGGAATCCTTGTGGTGTCCGAAGATGTGAAAAAATAAGCATAAGTATCTAGTGTACACATTATACCCAACTTATTTAGAATGAATTATTTGCACTGTATATCAACCGCAAGGGAACCCATGCAATCAACATACAAGTGATTTGCGATGCTAATAGTAAAATTGCCCATGAATTACCTTGGCTCAAGCCATGACTCATTTATGGCAAAGTCTGCCATCTTTGCGGGGAATCCTCCTTGGATGGGTGGCTGTGAAGGGGACAACGGCTATCCATTAAAGACATGGTAAATGATGACCCAATTTATGATGCCAGCACGTCCGTAAAATGCTGTTTAATCAAAAACACACACAAACACGCAGTGTAGCCTAATTGTTCAAACATTTGGCACACTGAAAATATGGATAGAACAGGTACTACTACTCAAGTCACAGCATTCTTTGTGGCTTGTTGTATTTTACGCAACATTTCCATGAATGTTGATGACATTAATTAGGAAATATTAGAGGGCTTCAGAAGACGGGATGTTGAAATGCATGTGCCGTTTGCACTTAACTTAAATGCCCAGAAATGCAGAACGGGAGAGTAAAGCTTATTTGACAGAAGAGTAATCTCGGTCTAATGTTAGACTACATTGCAAAAATATTACCATGCATTCATAACCTGGTGTTTCAGTGAGTGTGTGTCCAAAACATCGGAAAGTAGGCTATGTCTTGTGACATTTCAATATTTACATTTTGTAAAAGAAAAATCAATAGCAAATCGCCATTATAATAGCAATCCGCCATGGAACAAGCGTGCCTGCTCTTAAAGGCAATGTGAGATGACGCTCTGACTGTGTTATTGCACGTTACGCCCAAACCACACCTATGACTAATGAAGCTACTTTAGACCTACCCATTTTAGATTTGCGTTGGGTGCAAGAATAATTAATCCCGCTGTTAAAATAGCAACAGCGCCCGGGACCCTCCCACAATATAACTTGCGTTTCGCGTTTGATACTTGCGTTTCAGATCGTTAAAATAGGGCCCATTATGTGAAGTTTATTTATAGGACAATATATTTATTCTAGGGCTGACCCCATTCAGTCGACTGGTCGATTGTTTGGTCGATATACTCTTGGTCGGCTAAGATTTTTTTTAGTCGAGCAGCCATATGGCTGTGTGAGAGCCGCAGTCGGTGGATCTTAATTGGAGAGGGAGGGCTCATGTTACGCTCGGGACGGGAGCAAATGAAATGGTGCGCAACGCACCACACCCAGTGTACGATCTGCTGTGTGAGATCTGATTCCAGCCTGGGTCACTTAACTTCAACATTGCTGAAAGAAATAAATGTGCTACAGAATATTATGTAAGGCAAACAGTGCAACACTAATAAAAATATTAGTGGCATTTTCCAAAATTTTATTCAATAAGGCCTACCACATACTGCAAGCTGAAATTCCCTTCAATTTATCTGCATAGTTTTTTTCATAATAGCCCTACTCATGTGAGCACACAATTGTTGCAGTTGTCAGATTCACTATAACCTGTCCTGAACTTGAAACCTGTCCTGAAATTGAAATTGAACTGTTGCTGTTATTAGAACTTTATAAAAAAATGCATAATAAAGGACTTAACTGTTTAGAAAAGCAAAAATACATCTAGGGAAAATAATATATATTTCTAGGGGGGGCTTAAGGGGGTGCTAGGCTTATTCTTGAGGTGGTTTAGCCACGTCTCGCCCTGGCCTGACGCTTTCAATAGGTATGGATAATTAAAAGCTAAGCATTGCTAAAAGGTGTCTTTGTCTGGAATTGACAGGTGGAACACCCCACACCCCCATGACCTTTCTGAACATTTGCATTTCAATCCATGAAGATGGTTAGGCCACATTGATTCAATGACCCATCCTTGAGGCAGATAAATAGCTTCTCACAGTCAAGTTGGTCACGTAATCTAATTTTCCTGTATACCGTACAAGCCCTTAAAAAATGTAATTTATCATTTTTTAGGCATTTAAATTGGGACATTTATGTTATTACAGGTAAATAAAAAATGATCGATTTGGTAGGGTAAATACCGACTCGATCCGTTACTTTGTAATTTTTCTAGTGAGATGAAACAAACAAATTAACAAATGTCAGAATTGTTTTTATATTTATGTTAGGTTAAAAATTGTAAAGCAAAATTGTAATGAAAAATATACATTTTACAATATAGGATTAAGAATGGATTACAAAGGAAGTGCTTTTATAATACATACTCATGTCAGTAGAAAGAGAAAAAAATATTATTTTAAATAATATAAATAAATAAAACAATTATTTAACATAACATTTAAGGGGAGCATAACATGGAGCGAATCAGCGTTCAGAATGTGTGTCTGTGAAGCAGATTGTGGGGATGGACGTGAGTTTGTGGGGATGGACGTGGGTTTGTGGGGATGGACGTGGGTTTGTGGGGATGGACGTGGGTTTGTGGGGATGGACGTGGGTTTGTGGGGATGGACGTGGGTTTGTAGGTCAGATCAGGCTTTGATACCGGTGTTACCAGAGAATGTGTAGGTACTTCCTCTTTTGAGAGACACGCTTATGAAGCTACTGTATAGACCTATTTCTTGATATTTTAATATAAAATAGTGTCTGATTAATATAATGAAACACCAAAAACAATTTTTGCTCATGTACTAGATTTGAACCCTGAATGTCCGACCGTCCGGTTTAGATGAGACATTTACATTGTAGGACAATAGTTTAATGACTAAAGCGCTACAATTAATACATTTATCTTCAGAACGTAGTTATTTTAAAGGAACTATGTTCTGAAGGATAAAAACAGCTAAATTGTCCTATTTTGTTGTTGCAAAATAAGACTGTCATACAATATTAACAGGAAAATAAGAACTTGTTTATTTATTTATATTTATTTATAAGTTGGATATGATTTTCCATTCAATTAATTCAGTAGCCCAATTACTAAAACAATAAACACCATTAAAAAATGTATATTTTTTACTGTAGTCTGGGCTCTGTAAATACACAAAATAATCAACAAACAAATTAATTACATTGTTTACAGCACTGTATGGTAAAGAAACATGCTGTTACACACTAGAAACTATCTAGAGGAAAATGCTTTGGATGAATGTGCACCTTGGAGCCACCTGGCTGCCATTAATTGTAGTGCTTTCTTAAAAAACTACCATCAAAATTTCATCCAGTCAGCTGAGGTGCACCTTGTAGTGCTGGGCGGTATACTAGTTCACACCGAATACCAGTGTATATTTTGTTATGATATGAATTTTTAATATACCACCATACCGGTGTATTTCAATACACAACGTCCGGAATGCTGATGGGACCCTTTTCAATGTTGCGCTTGTGAACACGCATGGTGCTACTGCGAGGCGTGGTGAGGGTAAACAGTAGTGCTCTGGTGTTACGTTATGGTAAAGATGAATGCTGCAGAACTAGTAGAACATGAGGAGCCGCGTCTGTTGGAGGTTTTTTGGTTTTAAAAAAAATCAGACGTCGACCAATCAACCATTTTATGCAAGTGTTGTCGGGCTAAAGTTGACGCCGGAGGAGGCAATACGAGCAATTTGTTCCACCACCTTACCCGCAAGCATGTTTTGGAATATAAAAATGTATGAAGTTTATCTCAGCGCATTCTGATTCCTCACTTCATTAGAATATTTGTAAACAGCATTATTTTCTGGGGCCATGCAAACCTGTATTCCTACTAGTGTAGAAGTATTCTACAATACTACTGCAATAATTCCTCTCTCAACCAGTAGAAAATGCTGGGAACAACCTGATTGTGCATGAAAAAATAAAATAGTCATACCGTGAAACTGTGAATTTTGAATATTGAATATTTTTTAAAATACTGTGATATACATTTTTGGTCATAAAGTCCAACACTAGCATCTTTGTCTCAGTACAGCCTCGCCCCTTTGCCACTATATTATTGCATCTACATCTGTATTGGTAATTAAACCAAAGCATGTGAATCTAGTGGTTTGCCATCTCCCCATTAGTAACTGTCTTAATGCTGAGAGACTGTGACGGACGCACAAACTGGCTTATATAGAACTGTATATCATTCTGACTGCACAGTGTTGTGCTTACAGGAAATGTAAACAAAATCTATACTTTGTCATTACCATTTAGACAGAAGAATGTGTTCTAGAGAAATATGCCCATATTTATTAGCCCTAGACCTACTAACAAAATATAATTTTTTGTTTTTTTTTAGGTGCACAAAATTTAGGTGCACCCAAGTTTTCCCTTGCGTCGCCTTTAACGCCACAATTTCAATTTTACCTTTATATCACGCTCCATATACACTGTAAACACCAATCTGCCCATGACACAAAATGTTATTGTTAAGTCCACACAAATGTTCATTAAGGTCAAAACAACAAAAACTTTATGTCCACTTAACACAAACATTCATCCCTTGTGAGGTTGACATAATAATTTTACGTTAAGTCAACAATTTTTGAGTTCTGAGTTTATTTTACTAAAATATATAAAGTAAACAATGCTTAATTAGTTCAAGGCCAATGAACAACACATATACTGTGCACTTAGCATACATTTCGATAGTTAATTAAACTTAGAAACCGGTAGTTAAAATGTATACTCAATGGTTTTTATGTTCATATGACAAGCAGTCATAATTTCCATGTGATATTTCCCAGCATGCTCTGCTGTATGTTGAAATGATGGAATTGTTTAATTATTTTAGTGTTTTGTATGGCTATTGACTAATTAATTCCACCCTTGCTAAACTAATATCAAATGCAAACATTCTTTTAAATAATCCAATAATTTAATGAAACATGTTTTTGCACCCGCAACTCTCATGATTGTTCAATTTAAATAAGGAATAACATCTTGCTGGCAAAACTGAAACTGGATTCAGTTTTGCAGGAAAGGTGCTTTGCCTGTAGGGTTAAACCATTATGGTTGAACCATTTGGTTTGAACCAGTGGTAACACAAGGCAATGTATACTGGGAAATTGTACTGGAGGTGACTTAATATAGTACTCAATTATTTGACGTTATTACAGCGTATTTTGGTTGACACAAAGTCTTGACTAAATGAATTCAAGTTCATACAACAAAATTACAACAAATTATTTCAAACAAATTAGATTTTGTTGGAACAATGTAAAATTGAATGCTCGGAATACATAAATCATTTTTGTTGTATGATTAAAAAAGTTAAACGTACAATATGTAATTATTGGCCGCTAGGGGTCTCTCAATCAAAACAATAGCAAAAGATGTACTTAGATGACATTGGGAAGTAGCATGGGATCATGGGTTTGTTATCGTCGTCAATGACAACCTTCAATCTTGTCTCCGGCAGAAAAAAATGTTCACTGGCAATGTAATGTATTGTTAATAATATTATAACTTTATTCATGTTATGTTTGGTGGAACTTAGAACAACTAGAGCAGTCAAAGGTTATATGACGCCATTGACGGAAGACATTGACGGAAGACAAAATGTAAAGACCCTTGCCTTCGAATTATATTACAATTTACTCTGGGTTTGAAAGTTGGTGGCAACATTTAGAATAATGTAAGTACACAACTAATAAATGTATATAATACAGGTATAGTGATGTTTGCTTTCTTAATGCAAAGTATGTCTTTTGTTATTGTTTTGGAAAACTACATATGTCTGATGAACTTAAAGGTACAATAAACTCACAATCAAACAAGGGTCATCTGACACATTTTGTGTCTAGTGTACTCAATAATTTCATGTTACCATAGTTTACTAAACTAAAATTTTTAAGTGCAAGGCGTTTCCAAAAATAATTTAGGTTGACTGAGCGAATTCGGATTTATAGAGTACATTCATATATATTATGTAAATAATTTTTTTTTAAAGAATAAGTTGTAGGCAAATCATTTTTTTTGAAGCACAAGCATACTGTACAGCTCCTTCAAGAAATTAGCATATTGTGATAAAGTTCATTATTTTCCATAATGTAATGATAAAAATTAAACTTTCATATATTTTAGATTCATTGCACACCAACTGAAATATTTCAGGACAGGTCATTTATTGTTTTAATACTGATGATTTTGGCATACAGCTCATGAAAACCCAAAATTCCTATCTCAAAGAATTAGCATATTTCATCTGACCAATAAAAGTGTTTGCAATACAAAAAAAATAAAGAAGAATTCAACCTTCAAATAATTATGCTCAGTTACGCACTCAATACTTGGTCGGGAATCCTTTCGCAGAAATGACTGCTTCAATGCGGCTTGGCATGGAGGCAATCAGCCTGTGGCACTGCTGAGGTGTGATGGAGGCCCAGGATGCTTCGATAGCAGCCTTAAGCTCATCCAGAGTGTTGGGTCTTGCGTCTCTCAACTTCCTCTTCACAATATCCCACAGATTCTCTATGAGGTTCAGGTCAGGAAAGTTGGCAGGCCAATAGAGCACAGTAATACCATGGTCAATAAACCATTTACCAGTGGTTTTGGCACTGTGAGCAGGTGCCAGGTTGTGCTGAAAAATGAAATCATCTCAGCGCTGTTTCTGGTTCAAAAGTGGCTTGACCTGGGGAATGCGGCACCTGTAGCCAATTTCCTGCACACGCCTGTGCACGGTGGCTCTGGATGTTTGTACTCCAGACTCAGTCCACTGCCTCCGCAGGTCATCCAAGGTCTGGAATCGGTCCTTCTCCACAATCTTCCTCAGGGTCCGGTCACCTCTTGTCATTGTGCAGCGTTTTTTGCCACACTATTTCCTTCCCACAGACTTCCCACTGAGGTGCCTTGATACATTACTCTGGGAACAGCCTATTTGTTCAGAAATTTCTTTCTGTGTCTTACCCTCTTGCTTGAGGGTGTCAATGATGGCCGTCTGGACAGCAGTCAGGTCGGCAGTCTTTCCCATGATTGCGGTTTTGAGTAATGAAACAGGCTGGGAGTTTTTAAAAGCCTCAGGAATCTTTTGCAGGTGTTTAGAGTTAATTCGTTGATTCAGATGATTAGGTTAATAGCTCGTTTAGAGACCCTTTTCATGATATGCTAATTCTTTGAGATAGGAATTTTGGGTTTTCATAAGTTGTATGCCAAAATCATCAGTATTAAAACAATAAATGACCTGAAATATTTTAGTTGGTGTGCAATTAATGTAAGACATATGAAAGTTTATTTTCCATAATGAAATGATAAAAATGTATGAACTTTATCACAATATGTTAATTTCTTGAGAAGGACCTGTATGTCGCTAGTGTTCTCAAACGTGGTTTTCAAAGTAGCCTATTTCTGATGTTGAGTCAGACAGTGGCGAAAAGAGAGAAGAAAATTAGGCTATTCTGACTCCTCGCGCAAGAGAATAATTCTGTAGTTAAAGACGAAATCCTGTTTCTCAGTTACAGCTTTTGTTATATTTATATTAATTTTCGTATTTGTATATTGATTTTGAAACCATATTTGTACTCCCGTTGTGCATCACCAAATCCGCTTGCTTAATAAAAGGACAACTATCAAAATTCACAGACTAAATGTTTTGTTAGGCAAAACCCAAGGGTTTGTTTTACAAAACAGATTTTATAGGCGAAGTTGTATCAAATACAAATCGTATTATGCCTACTATGTGTTTTCGCCATTTATTTGGCATTTGGTTTGAACAAATTTAAATATTTTGATATATTTGAGATTTTAAACAATTTTGTGTATTAAGAAGTTATATTAAAAGTTTGTTGTTTCAGTAATGTCATTATTTCCCCCAAACAAATCATAATAACTATAGCCAGCAGCATAGAGCCCTGTATTGCACTGCTGGTTTGCTTATAAAGCTAAGCAGGGTTGGGCCTGGTTAGTTCCTGGATGTTCGAGGTAGTCTTCCCTTTGGTCTAAAGATCATTCCCAATGCCCCAGAGCAGTGACGGGGACTTCTGCCCTGTGTAGGGTGCTGTCTTTCAGATGAGTCATTAAAACAGGTGTTCTGACTCTCTGTGTTCACTAAATATCCCATGGCACTGATCATAACAGTAGGGGTGTTAACCCCGGTGTCATGGACACATTTTCACTCTGACCATCATGGCAACCTAATCATCCCTCTCTCTCTCTCAATTGGCTCATTCATTCCCCTCTCCCCCTCCTCTCCCTCCCTTCCTCCAGGCCGTTGCTGCAAATGAGAAAGTGTTCTCAGTCAACTTGCCTGGTAGAATAACGGTTAAACTAAAAACTAATAATCGGTCGATTAATCGGTATCTGCTTTTTTGGTTTTCCAATATTGTTAATCGTATCGGCCTTAAAATCATAATCGGTCGACCTCTAGTCTATTCCTCCTGTCTGCATCATCCATTTGAAAAGTGACCATAAAATCGTTATCTACGACCAACACCGACAGAATATTAATAACTAAAGTGTTTGGATTTCCAGATGTACAATGTGTTTAATCCCTCTTAAAGTACAGTGACACACACGTAAAGAAACCATCATGTGTAAAATTGTTTGAGGCTGTTGGGGTAATTCAGTGGGTTGTGTGTCTCTACATAGCTGCTAGACATTAAACTTTAGCTTTAGGGCTGCAACAACGAATCGATGATATCGATAAAAATCGATTATTAAAATTGTTAATTAAAATTTGATAAACAAATTTTCTGCTACAATATTTTGGTTGGTGTGGACTTTACGGCAGTGTAGTTTGGTGAAACCACACATCGACACAGCTTTAGTATGAAACTAACTAGTTTCATCGTATCGTTTAGTGTGGACTTTGCACCCAAGTGAACTTATACGCAAAGCTGGTGATCCCGGCAGCTGTTGTTGATCTGTTCTGTATGCTGTTTAGACATTAAAACAAATCTGTGAACATTTTTTTGGTATATTTAACGGGTTACAGACACTCGTCAATTTAATTTTTTATTTAAAGCCAATTGAATCTTATAATCTTATCAGTTAACGGTTAATAATCGGTTAACAAGTTCCGGTTGTCCGTCAGAAAAATTAACCGAAATGAGCATCCCTAGTAGTTGACCAATGTGCTGTACAATTTGTAAAGAACATACAAAAAAATACAAACTGTACAAAACATTTCTACAATATTATACAAATATCTAACAAAACATTTATACAATATTATACAAATATCTAACTACTCTCATAAAACAAACAATCACCTAACTCAGCTATTTGGTTTAGATAGGAAAGCCATAATGAAACAAAGTTAAAGCCACAAAATTACTATTTAATAGGCCTATCTCGTTTTTAGGACTAAGGTTATTTACAACTATGTTCTATAAAAGCTGTTTCTATAATTGTTTTGTAGACATACTTATATTAACATCTCAGGTCAGTCTAAGCAAGGTAAAAAAGACCATGTTTTGCACCTTACTAAAGAAGTGAGCATATTTTTTGCACATGTTTTATAGCACATATTTAACTCTGTTATGTGTTACAATTGTCAATTTGCAATAACATACATTTGTAAAGTTATGGAAATATTTGTTAGCCTGTTTAGCCGATTCATCGATTAATCAAATAAATAATCCACAGATTAATCGATTATCCATATAATCGTTAGTTGCAGCCCTAGTTAGCTTTATAATTACGTTGCTAGCTTGTGAACTTGGCTGTAGCTGTGTATTGTCATCTGCCATGAAGCAGCAATGTCAACACGACAAGCATCTTACTGTCATTATTCATGTTTGCAATGGAGATCTGTGTGTAAATTTTTTTCACTGCTCAAAGAAGTGAAGGGAACACTAAGATAACACAACCGCACCAGCATATGGTCTCACAAGGGGTCTGAGGATCTCGTCTCGGTACCTTATGGCAGTCAGGCTACCTCTTTCGAGCCACCTCACACCATTATTGTCTCACCGCCAAACCGGTCATGCTGGAGGATGTTGCAGGCAGCAGAATGTTATCCATGGCGTCTCCAGACTCTGTCAAGTCTGTCACATGTGCTCAGTGTGAACCTGCTTTCATCTGTGAAAAGCACAGGACACCAGTGGCAAATCTGCCAATCTTGGTGTTCTCTGGCAAATGCCAAACGTCCTGCATGGTGTTGGGCTGTAAGCACAACCCCCATCTGTTGACGTCGGGTCCTCATACCACCCTCATGGAGTCTGTTTCTGACCGTTTGAGTGGACACGTGCACATTTGTGGCCTGCTGGAGGTCATTTTGCAGGGCTCTGGCCGTGCTCCTCCTGCTCCTCCTTGCACAAAGGCGGAGGTAGCGGTCCTGCTGCTGGGTTGTTGCCCTCCTATGGCCTCCTCCACATCTCCTGATGTACTGGCCTGTCTCCTGGTAGCGTCTCTATGCTCTGGACACTATGCTGACAGACACACTAAACCTTCTTGCCACAGCTCGCATTGATGTGCCATCCTGGATGAGCTGCACTACCTGAGCCACTTGTGTGGGTTGTAGACTCCGTCTCATGCTACCACTAGAGTGACAGCACCGCTAGCATTCAAAAGTGACCAAAACATTAGCCAGGAAAAATAGGAACTGGTGGTCTGTGGTCCCCACCTGCAGAACCACTCCTTTATTGGGGTTATCTTGCAAATTGCCTATAATTTCCACCTGTTTTCTGTTCCATTTGCACAACAGCATGTGAAAATGATTGTCAATCAGTGTTGCTTCCTGAGTGGACAGTGTGATTTCACAGAAGTGAAGAAAAAGTGAAGAAGACTTGGAGTTACATTGTGTTTTTTAAGTGTTCCCTTTATTTTTTTTAGCATTTTATATGCAATTAACCCCAGTACACAATTATAATAAAACAATCAAATACCATAACAGAAGATTATATGATTGGGTTATTATCCCTGTTTGAAGAAAGTCACTTAAAAACAGACATTCTCATCTTACACAAAACTGCAATGCTTAGCGCAAATGCTAACACAATGCTCTTGCATTCGCTTTCACAAATGTGTTTCATTATAGCTATAGGGAAGGACATAAACTATTGACATTTGTAATAAATATTACACATCCTTGACCTGCAGTATAAATGATGAGATTCTTCTGAATACTTAGGAGCATTTACTTCTCTATATTTGGATTCCTCTTGAAAAAAATTAATTACTTTATTTACTTTGTTGTAAGCTAAAATGTAGAATTCACTTTATTCCTAAATTCTTTTTTATTCCTAAATTCAGATTTTAATTTATATACATCTTGTTAAAAAACCATTTGTAAAGCCATGGGCTATTTTTGTTGTGCATACTGTTTGGTTTGAAGAGATGATTCAATAAAATGTTGAAATATTATTTATTATACACCTTTTCTGTATTTAAATAAATTTGCATTATAATTCTATTAATTGAGTAAAAAAATACACTTTATAGATAAATTAATTAGTTGTAACATTAATCCAAAAAGTAATCATTAGATTAATTGTTACACAAATAATCATTAGTTGCAGCTCTACCCGCAGGTGAAGCTGATTCATGCATTCCTCTCCTCTCTTCTTGAATACTATATTTCTCTTCTTCCTGGCATCAACACAACATCCCTCAATGAGCTCCAAATGAATCAAAACTCTGCAGCCAGGCTTCTCACCCACAGCAGCACATTACCCCATCCTCCATGAGCCTCACTGGCTCCCTGACCCCGGGTATTGAGTAAAATATACTTCTACTGAACAATGAAGTCCTCCACCATCTTGCTCCTCCCCAACTATCTGACCTTTTGCTCCCCTTTCATCCAACATGCTCACTCCACTCAGCTACAGTAGGCAAACTGAACAGCACTGGGTCGAAGCTACAAAGGTTTTGTGACAAAACTTTATTTAGGGATGCTCCTAAACTCTGTATGTCCCTGCCTCAAACGATTCATGACTCTTGAGTCTGTCAACATCAATTTAAGCCCTTTCTGTTAAAACAAAGCATTCTCATCCTTGTAGTATTATCATTATTATCATTAGTAATTAACCTCGCCTTCATCAAGTAAGTGGGAGGGAGATTTTAATTAAATATTCAATAGTAATCTCCACTTTTACTTGTTGAACTGGAATATATCGTTTCCAGAACTACAAAATTGGAGTTGTGTCTTCGCGAGGCAAGGTTCATACAAACAAAAATCAGATTTTTTTGGGGGGGGATTACAAGACTTTACTGAGACATTACTGGAAATCCTATGTTAATACAACTTAAATGACTAAAAAAGGTTAGGCAACTTTGATGCCCTCCATGATTCTATGTTACAGTAATTGTAATTAATAAAAATAAGGCTAATAAAATATTAGCCTCCCAGTTGGCACCGCAGTCTTAGGTATTGTATAGTTTTGTAGGAAGAAGCTGACTACCATATTCTAGAATTGAATCATGATTTTGCTGCCATCTGACAAATGGCTGGTAATTAAATGTTCAATGCATACATTATGTTTCACAAATTATTGATATGTGGATTTTGTGTGTGTACCTTTCACAGAGTGCTTTTTCTCCAGCTGATGCAGGTCAGGCATTATATGCATGCAGTTGATGCAGCAGTAAGTGAAGAAGTCCAACACCACCACTTTACCAGCAAGCTCTCTGGTGAAAGAAAGGGGACCTTCAGTGTTCAGCCATTCAAGACCTGCAGGAAAATATACATTACCAAACTTTTATTTCAACATTACAACCGAAGGTACAACATTAATCCTACAAAAAGGTGCATATGGGTATGACTGTGAAACATTCATCAATATAAAGCCTTATACAGTACTGTGCAGAAGCCTAAGAGCCTAAATCTAAAAAATTTAGCATATTTCATCTGACCAATAAAAGTAGTGTTTGTAATACAAAAATAAAAAAATAAAAAGTCAACCTTCAAATAATTATGTTCAGTTATGCACTCAATACTTGGTCGGGAATCCTTTTGCAGAAATGACTGCTTCAATACGGCGTGGCATGGAGGCAATCAGCCTGTGGCACTGCTGAGGTGTGATGGAGGCCCAGGATGCTTCGATAGCGGCCTTAAGCTCATCCAGAGTGTTGGGTCTTGCGTCTCTCAAC
>JACXGM010009003.1:0-28221 GCA_016801145.1 Umbra pygmaea | reverse complement strand
TAATTATTACTACACAAATAGGTCATATTAATTACTGTTATGCATATAGGCCATACTAACTATTACTACACAAATAGGTCATACTAATTACTGCTATACATATAGGCCATAATAATTATTACTACACAAATAGGTCATACTAATTACTGCTATACATATAGGCCATACTAATTATTACTACACAAATAGGTCATACTAATTACTGTTATGCATATAGGCCATACTAATTATTAATACACAAATAGGTCATACTAATTACTTATGCAAAAGTTTAGGCACCCTTGACAATGTCCATGATTTTCATTTATAAATAATTGGATGTTTGGATAAGCAATTTAATTTTGATCTATCAAATAATAAAGGACACAGTAATATTTCAGTAGTGAAATTAGGTTAATTGGATGAACTGAAAATGTGCAATATGCATCAAAACAAAATTAGACAGGTGCATAAATCTGGGCACCCAAACAGAACTATCACATCAATATTTAGTTGAGCCTCCTTTAGCAAAAATAACAGCCTCTAGACGCTTCTTATAACCTGTAATGAGTGTCTGGATTCTGGATTAAGGTATTTTGGACCATTCCTCCTTGCAAAACATCTCCAGTTCATTTAGGTTTGATGATTGCCGAGCATGAACAGCATGCTTCAAATCACCCCACAGATTTTCAATGATGTTCAGGTCTGGAATTGGGATGGCCATTCCAGAACATTGTAATTGAGCAGTGTTTTGAGTCGTTGTGTTGTTGAAATATCCAGCCCCGGCGTAACTTCAACTTTGTGACTGATACCTCTACATTATTCTCAAGTATCTGCTGATATTAAGTGGAATCCATGCAACCCTCAACTTTAACAAGATTCCCAGTACTGGCCCTGGCCACACAGCCCCACAGCATGATGGAACCTCCACCAAATTTTACTGTGGGTAGCAAGTGTTTGTCTTGGAACACTGTGTTCTCTTGTCACCATGCATAACGCCCCTTGTTATGACCAAATAACTCCATCTTTGTTTCATCAGTCCACAGCACCTTCTTCCAAAGTGAAGCTGGCTTGTCCAAATGGGCGTTTGCATTACTCAAACACACAGAAAAGGCTTCTTCCGCATCACTCTCTCATACAGCTTCTCCTTGTGCAAAGTCCACTGAATTGTTGAATGATGCACAGTGACACCATCTGCAGCAAGAAGATGTTGTAGGTCTTTGGAGGTGGTCTGTGGGCTGTTTTTGACCATTCTCACCATCTGTTGCTTTGCCTCTCTGATATTTTACTTGGCCTGCCACTTCTGGCCTTAACAAGAACTGTGCCTGTGGTCTTTAATTTCCTCACTATGTTCCGCACAGTGGACACTGACAGCTTAAATCTCTGCAATAGCTTTTTGTATCCTTCACCTAAACCATAATGTTGAACAATCTTTGTTTTCAGGTCATTTGAGAGTTGTCTTGAGGCCACTTTAAATACCTTTTCTCATGATTGGATACACCTGTCTTTGAAGTTCAAGGCTTAATGAGCTCACCAAACCAATTGTGTTCCAATTAATCAGTGCCGGGTAGTTACAGGTATTCAAATCAACGAAATGATAAGGGTACCCAAATTTATGCACCAGTCTAACTGCTGATCCAAACACCCAATTATTTATAAATGAAAATCACGGAAATTGTCAGAGGTGCCTAAAACTTTGCATATGACAATACTATACATATAGGCCATACTAATTATTTCTATATATTCAGACCATACCATTTCTTGCTATTTACTGTATATAGACCATACTAATTATGTCTAGACCATACCTGCTGGCAGACAAGCCCTAAAACATCTTATATCACTGGCTGGTCTTGGGGGTCACTGAAATCAATTTCTATCCAAATTTCTTGCCAAGAGACAAAGGTGTTGAACACCTCCAGTAGAGTTGTAGTGTCTGAGCTACAAGGCTCAAATACTGTCAGAGAGCATATATACTGATACATATTGGATGTCTCACTTACCTTCAGAACCATATTCCCCTTCTCATTTTTGACCTTGTCTGTGTTAATGAATAATAATGAATGGCCCAGAGCACTACTGGTGGGATGGTGTAAGACACAATATGTGACCAATTGAACCTTTCATCATTTTTCAAAACAGATTTCTGGGGGAGCGTTTACAGTGTAAGAAAATAGGCTAGGCAGACGATGGCCAGTAAGGACAGCTAGCTTCACTTTGTGGATGCTATAGGCAGAGAGAGAGGATCAGGGATTCTTGGAAGGGGTTAAGCTGGGTAGAGCCTTCCTGGAAGTTTGATCATAACATACCAAACTGACAAACAGAGCAGCAATGATCTGGTAAATAAACATGAATCCCACATTGGGAGTTTGGTTACATATCAATGGGACATTATACCTAGAATCCCAGCCTAACTGAATATACATTGACTTGGATTTAAACAAGTGATTAATACATTTGTATTTACCAGTTTCCCAATCTAAAAACAACAGAAGGGATTGTAGATATCTCTGAAGATCAGAGTTTGGTAAGTTACTTTTACTTTTTGTAAAAGTAATCAGATTACAGTGATCAACAGATGTAAAAGTAACTTTTAAAAAGTAACTTACCCAACTCTGCTGAAGATATGTGGCCCTGTCAGCAAATAATATACAAATGTATGCTGTGTGTCTGTGGCCCTGTTAGTGATAATATGTGTGTTGTGTGTCTGTGGCCCTGTCAATGAAAATGTGTGTTGTGTGTCTGTGGCCCTATCAGTGATATTATGTGTGTTGTGTGTCTGTGGGCCTGTCAGTGATAATATGTGTATTGTCTGACTGTGGCCCTGTCAGGGATACTATGTGTGTTGTGTGTCTGTGGTCTTGTCAGTGTTATTGTGTGTGTTGTGTGTCTGTGGCCCTGTCAGTGATATGTGTGTTGTGTGTCTGTGGCCCTGTCAGTGATAATATGTGTGTTGTGTGTATGTGACCCTGTCAGTGATGTTGTGTGTATTGTGTGTCTGTGACCCTGTCAGTGATATTTTAGGTATGGTGTTTGTTTGTGGCCTTAAAATATATTGTGTTCCTGATCCTCAGGCAGCAGTGATGGTGGGCTTACAGTACCTGACCACTTCCTTGGAGACCATGGCAGATCCAGAGTGCCCTGAGAGCCCGAGCGAGGGCTGGCTGCTGGAGAAGAGCGTAAAGGAGACTGTGACTGACGTCATTGCGAAGATCAAGAGTATGACGGGTTTGGCTAACCAGGTTGGGGAGGGGGAGGAGGCTGTGGCCACTGTGAGTTGAGAGGGTCCCAGGTAAAGGTACTGAGGATTGTCCTGCTGATGGGAGCTCAAACAAGGAGTGAGAGACACATCATCTCAGTGAAACGACATGCAGACACACACACACTTAAATGAATGAATACACATGAAGACACATTCACACTGCACATACACAGACACTCATGAACACACGAGCACACACTCTTTGAAAAGTAAAGCCAACAGTTCACATGAAGTGAGACCCAAACATAAAAATATGAGTGTACATCCTGTTCATAATAATTCTGTATATATATATATAAAATCAGAGTCTATTTAAAAAAACATGGAAAATATATTTGGGGTGTAAAAACAAAGCAGACATATATATTACATTTGTGAATATGAAGAACTTAATTAATATATTTATAAGCCCCCCAAGCAAACCTCGCCATGAAAAATGATGGGCAGATCCTGAAACCATTCAGCCTATTTCTGTTTATTTATCCTCATATCTTAGTTTTACGTCTCTGTCCTTGTTGCACTGTACAAATTGTGTTATGTGGACATGTAACCCCATAGCTACACACAGATCTGTTTCTGTGAAGTTATAAGTAACTTATTAGTCTTCCAAATTCAGTCTTCCAAAATCAGTCTTCCAAAATCTCCCAATCCAAACTCAGCATTATCAGTTCCGCAATGAAACCCGATCAATCGGTTACATACATCGCTTTATGGCAGCTTAATTTGGGGCAGCTGTGATACCGGGGTCCTGGCAGTCCCTCCCAGCCTGAGGAGAGACACATGCAGGTCCCTGCAGAACAGCGCCACATGCGGTTACACCTATAACACAAATCAGCTATGTATCGGTGTTGCTATCGGGTTATGTGTCTGCTTCAAGTACGAGGCAGATTGAACTCGTTTTGGTACTCCTTTGAGGGCTACAGTGGGCTGAGTGCCCAGATGATGTGCTGCTTGCACTTGTAAGAAGGTTCTGTAATGTTTGGAGAGAGTATGATTATCAGTTTAAAACAGTACACTCTGGGAGAACATATATGGGTGATTCTCTGAATCGGGTGCCTTTCAAGTCCCCCAAACTTATTTCTAAGATTATCAACTAAAGGAAATCACTAAATGCATTTTAAAACCATCTATCAATAGAACGAGGTGTCTCTGCATTATAATGCAACACAACAAAATATATTTTTTATTTCATTTAAAAAATGGGTTGTCTAGTAATACACAACAAACATGTTTGCATGTCCTCACTAACATCATTACAATTTAACTGAATATCAAATAGATAAAGAATTGCAATTAATATCATCATTTTGCTGCTAATATAATCAAATGTTTGTCTACTTTAACTATTTTATTCATGAAATCTATGAATTATCTATGAAACTGCAATATTGACACGTCCCCCAGTTTGTTTTTAACCCCGTCACGCCATACTGTTTACACCCTATAAAAATAATGGATCAGTCCTTGTGACATCACATCAATGAAGTGACATCACACAAGTCTCTTGAAGAACATGCTGCAAAGAAAGGAAAGTGTCAGTATATTTTCTTAATTATATTTCATGGTTTTTATTGTCAAATGGAGATGGTCAGTATAAACATTTCAACTCTGTTGTATGAATAAGTGATAGTAAAAAATTGTAGTTTTGGAAAATATTCAAATTTTATGATGTCCTAAATGTCATGTGGTGCTACTGTCTTAGCTAATTATAAGGTTTTGGCTACTATTTGCCAAAAACTTCAACCCTGTCACATTTTGTATTATGTTATACCTACTGATATTTGGGATTTCATGCATTAAGGTGGGAAAATGTATTTTTTCACAATTCACAATCACATAAAATGATCAGAAATATAATTATTTTAGATATAGATATTTTTTTAAGGAAAAGTATGATCCAAAAGGCACCTGTATCAGAGAATCACCCATATTTATTTGGTTCAGTTTTCAGTGAATACAATGTCTTATCAGGTGTATAATTTTTACTTTCTGCGTGACTGCTATTTTTCTTTCTTTGTAATAATGACAGTTAATATTTTCAGTAATTTGGGATTTTGATCAGCAATAATGTCAGTCTTGTGGGTTGGCTGGAGCATAGCAGCTCCACTGTGTAAGATAAAGATAATTAAACCAACAAGAGAGTGATTGTCTGTTTTGTGCAAAGGGTTTGTCTGACATGGGTCTTTATGAATCAAAAATGATAAAGACATTCTCTAAACAAACTTACATTCATGTTTGTTAGTATAACTTTTCAAAAAGTCAGTGTCGGGCAAAAACCTAATATTTCCAAAACAGACACTTCAGGAATTGAACAAACATTTACATTTTCCTCACTGTCGACCATATGATTTTTTTGAAACTCTAGAGGACATTGGAGTACAATTTTTTGTTACTAGTTTGACTACATTTAGTGTGGGGTCTGCATTCAACATATGTAGTATAACAATTAAAATCGGCAAAAGTGGAGAAACACCAGACAGCAGCGATAATTTGGAAATCCATTCACCCTACACAACCAGCTTCTGTGTTATGACAGTTTATTCCAACTGATCACAAAGCTAGCAGTGTGTGAGTGAAATATGGGAAAGGATTTTATGATTGTAGACAGCCTAGATACAGAGAATAATTACTTAAGGAGAGCCAAATGTTCACCTCAGATCAGAGTACATGCATGCAGAGCCGAGTTGGAGCCAAGCTTTACCTGATGTGATCAAAAGGGATGCATGTATTCCACTCCAAAGAGTGTTGTGTACAAACAAGAAAATAGAATTAGTATTACCGGGCCACATTCAGAACAGATGCTAGATAATGTTACTGCAAATTTTATCATAATTAAAAGAAAGACGTGTATGTTTATAACTTTATTGGGACTACTTGTCCCATGCATATTGAACGGCTTGGTATCCATAGTTGACCAGGTACAATAAAGACAGTTGTATGCGTGAGTTGTACTGGGGGTAATTGGGGACATCTGTCCTCTGGAATATTCCCCAAATGAGCTAAAGCACATTAACAGCAGCTGAGCAGATAAATGTATTAAGAGGCTTTGATGTGAAGCTTAGCCCTATCAGGTGATGGAAAGGACAGGTGCTTCTGACGCAGGGAGATGCCAAAAGAATCTAGGACCAAATGGGCAGGAAAAGGCCCCTCCTACTAGATACAACCCAATTATTTTCAAATCCTCAGAGGGACTTGATATCTGTTCCAGTGTCAGAATATCAGATCCAATCACTACGAAGACTGAAATATTGTGTTGCACATTATCTCTCTACTTCCTTGTCCATAGACTGGTAGAGAATACTTTGTTAATCGTCTATTAAAGAATCAGATTATTTGTATGTGTCTACGGATTTATATATAAAACGCTCAAACTTTTAGTAGTTGTTGAATAGTACAAAGTCACCTGAACCTTATTCGACAGTTTTTTAAACAATTATTTCAATAATTATTGTCAGATGTGTTAAATGCACATATCTATTTTTGTAAATTGTATTGTCGTATTTATTTTATGAATGTTAAAATGTATTTAAATTACAGACAAGTGTAAAAGTATTTATATTTTTCAGTTCAAACTATGTAAAGTTCATAGAATTTATTTGAAATAGTATTTTAGGCCTGAATCTTACAAAGAATTAAAACAAAATGTATTACTTCATATTATTGACCTACATGATAATTATTTATTAGTAACTACTAACTTTGAGTCAGAAACTGATTAAAAGATGCTTCCAAATATAGCCTATACCTCACCTTGAAACTTTCTAACTTCAGCGTCACTATAATCCTAGTTAACCGCTGGTTAACTGGTTTAGTGTTCTTATTACACCATCGGCTCCATTCTACAGCTAGGCTTCAGGAACCTAATCCACTTTATTATCCTGGCCCGTCTCTGAGGTGGTAATGCTGGGAGTCCCTGACAGATCTGGGACAAGTGTTGTCCACAGCAGTGTGGATACTGATATCAGATCCGTCACACACAATGTATTAAGCACGGGGCTTTGTATTCAGACTGAGCATCGGTAAAGCGCTTATGATACGATTTTGTATGACATTACATATGT
The DNA here is from genome assembly GCA_016801145.1 of Umbra pygmaea. Lineage (NCBI taxonomy): Eukaryota > Metazoa > Chordata > Actinopteri > Esociformes > Umbridae > Umbra > Umbra pygmaea. The sequence goes on along the minus strand of JACXGM010009003.1, from coordinate 20,916 downwards.
CCTCGATTTCAGCTAGAATGAATGTGAAGTGATATTACGTAATCTTTCATATTTTGTGTCACCTTGCTTTGTGCTTGCTTAATAAGTCAGAAGAACGAACGCTTTCAGAAAAGGCGCCGCTCATCTGTCCAAAAAACTGAACTGTCAAAAGAATTGATACGGTAAGATGTGACAAAAATCCTGGCCAATTTACACCTCCTTTATAAGACTTTCTCCCTTATAGATATTATAATATCCTGATATTGGATGAAGTTCATGATGCTCTTGACCTTAGAATCCAGGACCAGTATGTATAGTTATTTTCTATTCATACGTACTAAATTCATCTCCAAACCAATCACTGGTATGTATAGCCAGAAAGCTAAACTGTACTGTAGCTATGTCAACTAACAAATGTAAATGCCTGGAATAGGTTACAGTCAATTGACTGTCAGTACTCTGCTAATCTCAAATGAATAAACTTAATAGAAATGATAAATGGTCTAATACATCATGCAGACTTCTGAAATATAATTTGTACTTTGATAGGACACATCCCCATTCAAAGCCAATCTGGACCATATGAAGAATGAAAGAACATTCTCAACTGCTTAGAACATTCTAAAGTGCTTAATAAGATGCTCATATAGAATAAGTCCTAACAACATTAGGTCATGTTACTGTGTGATTTGTAAAGATGTGTTCCAAACCAAGGATGGAGCCACCACAACTAACGACTTAAATGTTTTTTTTTTGCATGCAAATAGTTTTCTATACATTCTCTCCTTGGAAGGTTAGTGAACATATTAGCTGGTACGTTAACTGGATGTGGTCGATATTACCTGGTACAGTAACTGAATATGGTGGCCATTACCTGGTACATTCACTGAATATGGTGGCTTTTACCTGGTACATTCACTGAATATGGTGGCTATTACCTGGTACATTCACTGAATATGGTGGCTATTACCTGGTACATTCACTGAATATGGTGGCTATTACCTGGTACATTCACTGAATATGGTGGCTATTACCTGGTACATTCACTGAATATGGTGGCTATTACCTTGTACATTCACTGAATATGGTGGCTATTACCTTGTACATTCACTGAATATGGTGGCTATTACCTTGTACATTCACTGAATATGGTGGCTATTACCTGGTACATTCACTGAATATGGTGGCTATTACCTGGTACATTCACTGAATATGGGGGCTATTACCTGGTACATTCACTGAATATGGTGGCTATTACCTGGTACAGTAACTGAATATGGTGGTCAAAACTCCATATTAAATAGTATTTTGCACCCTTCAGTATTGGAATATCACACATTATTTTCATTGTTAAATTGTTACACAAATAGGTTTGGGGATGATAAATACAATTTTTTTTATTTGGTGTGCATCTTACTATCATATATTCAATGTAAGGGTCCATCTTTTTACTTTTTTCCCTTAAACAACACTCTTCCTCTTGTTATGTAACCATTCTGTTCCATCAGTGAACCTAGATTAGCCCAACTCTGAAAGTGTTTTCAATAAAGTGTAACACTTGTTAAAATATGGATTAAATTAGCTTGTACAAACCCCAAACAACGTATGTGCCGAGTACAACACCTCACAAAAAGACATAATTCAAGAATTCATTTTTCTTTATTTTGGTACTGTTTTACAATATAGTACAATGTACTTATTTATACAAGAATTCACATATTAACAAGTCTGTTTGTGACAAGATAATAATGCAACCTATATTCGGAGTGTCAAAGAATTTGGGGGGGATTGGTTGCCACAAGAAGATTCTTCAGGTCCCTGCATCAGAGATCCTACAGAGGGACCACATTTCAGAGGGACCCTATGTCAGAGACCATGCAAAAACCCTGCATCAGAAAAAATTAAGAATGTTTCTCCTCAAAATGATAAATGATGAAGTCCAGAGCCAAAGATATGATTCGGGCTAGGTTTTTAATCTGACCTTGTGAACTGACAAACAACACAATTTGGGGCTTAACATATAAACTGTAGCTACAGTGCCAGTCAAAATTGAGACAAACCTATCCATGTTTGTGTGTGTCCATGGATGGGTAAGCGTGACCAAACTTTTGACTGGCACTGTAGGTCCAGAGTGATTTTCCAGGTTGGAAGTGGTAGTCTGCCTACGCCATTTACCCCACTAATTATGAATTCACAGTCCATGTATAAAAGGGGTAGTGATATGCGTTTGTGTTCTCTTCTACGGGGCAAACAAAAATTCCAAAGATAAAAAATGACAATACAAAAACACTTACCCAAACAAACAAACCCCATCAATGCACAACATCCATGTCTGATAAAAAGTCAAATAGGTAACACAGCTCTCAAACCAAACACATTAATAAAATAGGAAGAAACAGTCTCGCAGGGAAAGCTCATAACTCTGGGTGAAGGGGTTCATTTATATATAGTGTTCAAAACAAAATGCACTTACAAACAACCTGGATATATTCAGAACACGCATACACAACCTGTAGAAAGATTGGACACAAACTCCCTCCAGCACACCAAACCACCAAAGAAACATCCCCCCCAGAGTGTAACATCCAAGCACAAACACTGCCCACACTGACTTACTTCCTTATATTCTTTGAGCCCTCTATATCTCAAGTTACATAAGTTGGTTTAGATCCAAGATGGATACTGTCAAAGCAGCAGCTATATCTTCAAGGATACACACATGGGTTGATCAGGCAGGGGAAAATGCCCAATGGTTTGAAGAGAGGGTAGGATAGGTAGAATAAACCCCATGCCGTGTCTGTCACAAAGTACCAGTGTCAGGACAAACTACATTCACAACTTCTTATTCAAAGCTGAAAGCACCATGTACTTCCAATGAGGATTGTTTAGATGGAGTTCAAGGGATATGGAAATTAAATTGGGCCAATTCATATATGAGTTAACCTGACCTCCCCTAAGGACTATCAAATAACATGATTACCCAAACCAAAAAATAAAAAGCCACTGGCTTACAAGGGCATTGTCAGTATCTAAACCATTTATCTTAGAAATAAATTAATGGAATTTGAATAGGCAAATTAAATAGCATTCCTATGTAGGAGTTGTACTTGAGTGTTCATGTTTCACTCTAGACCATGTCAGTCTGATGCGTTGACTGCATGTCATATATATTTATATATACTATATAATATTAAATTACAAAAAAAGGAGGAACTCATTTATTTCCCAGGGAAAAAAAATGGAAAAACCTACATGCATCCATCCACTCTCAGAGGGGGATAGGGAGGGGGGGGGACCCCAATGTGCAGAGCATTCCCCGTGTTTGTAAAAGGGGTGTGTCAAACTCCTGTGCCTAACCTATGAAATGGTCACAGGTGCTGCCAGTCAATACCGACCAGGGTCTGGTTGGCTTCCTGGGCGTGGCCTATCTCCTCTGTAATGCTGTGCTGGCGCCACAGCTTTTGAATCTTGCGGTAGCGCTCACGGCAAAGGTGCAATGGGTTCCCCCTTCTGGACGAGAAAGAGCGATGCAGGACATTTATACACTGCTGGGCATTTTTCAGCGCAGGCAAATACAAATGTTCAGTAATTGGTGTAAATTTGTTTCAGGAGCGAGTCTAGTTTTTGTAGATGTGATGCTGTGCTGAGTGAATGTGCGGCTGTGTTTACCTTAGACCTTGATCCGTCTCTCCGTAGTCGTCTAAGTAAGGTGGAGCGTAGAAACAGCCCTTTGTTTTACCAGCCAGGAACAGCACCTGGCTCTCTCTCACTCTGGAACAGAAGGGACTGTGTTACACTTGCTCACTCACGAACACGCGGTCTGGCGGGCGGGCGGAGAGTTTACCTGAGGAAGATGCCGACACCGGCTCCGCAGACAAAGGTGTGTGCCGTGCAGGCTCCCACATCCTCGCCCTCCAGCTCCGTCTGGCAGCAGTAGCTCTGAGAACACAGCATGGCACCACACACCAGGCACAGGGTGGGAGCACGTGACTTATCCCCTCCTGACTTAGGACATCTGGGAGGAATACAGGCAGAGTCACTCTAAACCAGTGCTCTCCAATTCATCCATAGAGTCTGCTGTTTTTTACGGTTTCATTTAAAACTGACTTGGCAATTTGTGACCTTAATCTGCATCGTACAAGTGAGGACAGGTTAACGCAGAATGAGTCTAAACTCTTTTGATTCACGTTTATACACATAAATAAGTGTGATACCTACTCTCTTTTACAGCTTGAGCACTCTGTTTCAACTAATTGAAAACATACAAATTTAAAAACATAATGCTGAAAAACAATTACATTAATCAATACTTTTTCATTCAAAATAACAATGGAACAGTAAGGAGAGCAATGGGAAACAGCTAAGAGCGGCCCCTGACTGGTATTGGATGTTTTGTGTCAGGACATCTTTGAGGTATTAACCATGGTGGTTGCTTCAGCGACTCACGTGAAACTGGATGCTTGGTTGATGAGGGCGCTGTAGTCATCTGGGAGGTCAATCAAGCTGTTGGACTCCCGAGGAAAACTGGACAGCCAGAAACAATTGGTCAGCCTAACACAACCAACACACTTTCAACAACTGTGCAGTTGGACCAATGGAACACAAAAAAATTTACATCAATAATACACCAAACACTTTACTCATGTAAAGAATTAGCAGGACTGACCTCACAAGAACACCAACTCCCTGAAGGGTCTGCCGAACACCTGAATGGCTGCACCACCTACAGGACAGGAGGACAAAACGCAGGACACTGTGTGAGGATGAATCCAAATTCCAGTGATTGTGCCAATTTGTTTTTATGACTTGTGACTAACTGATGACACACTGCCTACACAGTTGGGCTGATCTGAATTTTTTTCTTGTGTTTAGGTTGGATGACTTCCCACAGTAGGAACATTTCTGCAGCCCTTAAAGGTACATAGGGCATGTGTTCAGGTGAGAGGAAGTGACAGATGTGTTACCCCTGTAGTAAGGGCTCCAGTAGGTCCTGCTGACTGTGGTAGAGCTGCAGCAGGTTAGAAGGCAGACCAAGGTATCCACACAGCGCCTCCCACTGGCCAGGACACGGACCTACGAGAGACAGACCAAACATCTGAATGAATCAGCTTTCAATTGGCTCATACATCCCCTCTCCTCCCCACTGCTACTCCCCAAGCCATTACTGCAAATACAAATATGTTCTCAGTCAACATACCAGAAAAAAAAGGTAAACAACAATACAAGGGGCTCTGCTTTATAAACCGGGCTTTGCTATTTACATAGATGATGTGCTTCTTACAGAGGATTTGCTATAAACACAGATGCTCTGCTTCAAGCACAGTCTGTTTTTCTGTGTGCGTTGGTATTTACCCTGCAGCTGTGGGGGTGTAGGGGCCCCATGGAGGTGGTGGAAGAACAATGCTGCCCCTCTGAGGTAGGGAAGGATGCCCGTCTTCACACACTGCCACAGGTGCCAACCAGACGACACCTCGGGCAGGGAACTGTCCACACACATACATACCCCAACCAAGAATCAGCAGATGAAACTAACAACACTTTGCTGTAAAAAGCTAAGGAATGGGGCTGTTGAAATGTGACCACTGTTAAGTACAGAGACTAACCATGACTTATGTTAAATTATAATGAGGTTTTTGTGTTTCACACGCTTATATTTTAAGTTTATACTGGATACAAGTGCTAAGCTAAGTCACATTCCTTAAGAATGGAAAACAATTATAGGTTGAAAAATTACTACAGAAGCTCTAGATCAGGGATGGGCTACTGCCACCCTCAATTAGTACCCTCAAATCATGGTCTCAGAATGTTGGATTTATAGCCAAGAGTCTTCTAAATCCAGATCTATAAAGCATTTCACTGTACGACAAAATATGACCCTATCAGAGGACAACATATCAATGTGGCCCACCGGTAGTGAGGATAACATTTTTGTGGCCCTCTCTATCATCAAAGTTGCTCATCCCTGCTCTAAACTGTCACTTCATTTATACATGTTTGATGATTTAACCTATGCTTGCTGAAATGGACCAGTAAGCTAACGTAAAGCTACAGTAGGGAAGTGCGCATTACAGGGAGATTCCTGAAGAGGGCAGTGTTGCCTCACCTGCCCAGGTGTGTTTTCAGGGTGTTGTAGAGGCGACAGATGGCCTCTTCTTCCTCACACTCTGCCCCCCCACTGTCCTGCTCCATAGTCGTCTCTCCTGTTGACAACCCCCCCACAGTTCCTTTGAATGATGACGTTTCCCATTGGACAGCAGTTAATGCTAATGACTGATATGTACGTAGCCTTTAAGGTTAGACTACTCAAAGGTAACACTTTGCTGCTGTTAAGAGAATAATCCTATGTTGCTCAACGAACACACAGAACTCCTCCTCCCCTCCCAATTTCTCATGTCCAATTCACTGATAAGCTGTGCTTTGTCTGCAACCACTCAGCAGGTTGCGGGATGGTCGAAGAACGATCATGTTTCCACCAAGCACACATCACCAAGCCCTTCGATACTTACACAATGCTAGCTCGACACATAAGCCTTAAAGGAACACTCCAGACAACTTAACAGCTCAACATCCTATTGCGGGTCATGTTTCCGACACGATCGCCACTCAGCGCATTCAGTAATTCCCAACTCGGCCATCGTAAGTGTCCGGAAAGTAATACAGTGACTTCACCGCAATATTTCCGAATGTTTTCTCAATCTAAATTCAGGGGAGACATATGGTTGTCCCGTTTTATTCACCAATATACTCGATTCAAAGATGGTTTTGAATTGACACTGTCAGTTTGTAGTTTTGAAAAAGGATTCATTTCTGAACATTTACGGTGGATGAGTTCGGAATTACCAAATGCGTTGAGAAGGTGTTTTTAATGACTGTCGTGTGGGAAACATGACCAACACAATGATGTTGAGCTGTTTAGAGGTCTGGTGCATGGGAGGTTACACATTCATCAACTATATAACCCAGATTGAATTTACAGGCACCTAACCTGTACACAAGGAGTCGCTGGAAAGTGCCGTGACAAACTATCCATGTCCGACTACCCACCCAGCTGAACTAAGCGGCATCCCCACAATGCTGAGATCCTAAGGGAGTGCCGGAACAAGGACACAAACCCTGGCCACTATGACACAGTTGTGATGCAAAGCAGCGACTTAACCCAGGACCTTTCCTCTGTCTTACCAGGGCCTGATGTAAGCAGGATCTGAACCATGTGAGCCACAGTGACGAGGTGGAAGAGATGCAGCTGGACAGCATCCACACTCAGCCCTGACGAGTCCAGGGCATGGACTGACCCGTAGGACAGCACCACACTCACCTGACGAAAGTGGGCTCAGTGAGTAACAATCATCAAGCTTATTGTAATTTATTTAATAAATGTATTCTTTAGAATTCACATTGAGATTAACGTCTTTTTTTCGATCCCATGTGAGGAATGCAGCATGTGGTTACAGGCGAACCAACACAACATAATACATCACAATGAATGAGAGGAGAACAGTGGCCCACTGGTGTTCAAAAATCGACTGGAGCTCATTGTGGGTACGAAGGGGGCTTACCAGCAGGTGGAACATGTCAATGTCCAGGATGCATCGAGAGCTCTCCACATGAGGGTCTGGAACTAACGCTACACACACAGACACACAGACACACACACACACACAAACCTTCATTTCCAAAGTCAAATCACCTCAAGGCACACTGATAACATTATGTGGCTCGCGGTAGGGAAAAGGTCCTGCCTAAATGAAGCAGTGGCACTGACAGAAGCCTGTAGTGTTCAGTCCTACCTGCTAAGAGTCTGATAAAGTGACCCTGCACAACAGACTGCGACGCTGCAGTCCAACACGCTGAACCGAACCGGGCCAGAGAGCTCAAACAGTCATCCTGCGAGCACACATACAAAAACACAGGTGTGATCACCTTACTCCACTGACTCTCAAGTTAGACGTGAAGGAAGGTCCATATTTACCTGTCTGCAAGGTAAACTTCCAAACAAAGGCTTGTCCTCATCCACCAGCAGGCGCTCTGTGAACAAACAGAAGCAGTTCACTGAACACAGAGAAACAACTGCAGGTTCTGGTTGCTTTCGAATGTCTGCAGATTACTGGCAGCATTTGAAACGTATAAACGGCTAGGTTAAACATTACTCCATCCCACATTTGTGAAATTGATAAAGGTTTTGCTAAACTAACAAGAAACATGAGGGTGTGGTACAAGCCAATAAACAACCTGCTATACCATTGGACATACAGCCAATCAGCATTCACAATCACCCAGTATTTAAACCACTTTCGAGTAGCATGCTGTAGCTGTAAATGTATTAAAATGGTTGTCTGTGTGTCTTACCTATAGACTGGATGGTATATGTACCCCTGTGTGTCTTACCTATAGACTGGATGGTATATGTACCCCTGTGTGTCTTACCTATAGACTGGATGGTATATGTACCCCTGTTTGTCTTACCTATAGACTGGATGGTATATGTACCCCTGTGTGTCTTACCTATAGACTGGATGGTATATGTACCCCTGTGTGTCTTACCTATAGACTGGATGGTATATGTACCCCTGTGTGTCTTACCTATAGACTGGATGGTATAGGCACAGCTGCCCCAGCACATGATGGGTACGCGGGGGTCCTGCTCATTGGGATTAACCTTTAAGCCCACTTTATAGGTGGCCGTTCCAAACGTGGTCAGCATCTCTTTCACAGTGCTAGAGTAAGGACTCCTGAAGAGGGAAAACAGCAGTTATATATATCTGTGTAGCTGCACACAGAGGGAGTCCATGAAACCAATGAAGTGACTTGTAAAGACAATGGGTTGCACCACCGCTGTATTAAAGGCAGTGTACTTATGCAATCAACTATTTTCTGTTTTGCCTTAGTAATTAATTCAAAACAATCTGTAGATTTTATTCATCATTTTGAAACTGTGGACTTAAAATAAAAAATTATTAAAAAAGGAATAAAATAATTATATAAGTGATATTATACAACAAAATGTCCAAAATAATATGAGACGTGCAGTGCCTTCAGTAATTTGAAACACACTCACACCATTATTTATTCATTTTACCAGCATGGAGATGGGGTATTTCAACATGGCTGCAGTGTGACTTACAGGGGCGTGTAGTCCACTCTGAATCCCTCTGGGGCAGGACACTCCTCGTCCACAGTTTGGTCAACAGCATCAGCACCTACACAAACCCACAGTTCAGGGCTCACTACTCAAACTGCATCAAAACTTAAAGAAAATCTCAATAAAAGTAAGAGATAAAAACATATACACCCATCAGCCATAACATTCTGACCATCTGTCTAATATTTTGTCGTTCCACCTTTTGCTGCCAAAACAGCAGCCCCATATGCAACAAACTGTGATGCACTGTGTGTTCTGACAGCTTCCTATCAGAACCAGCATTAATATTTTTCAGCAATTTAAGCTACAGTAGCTCGTCTGTTGGATCGGACCACACGTGCCAGCCTTCGCTCCCAATATGCAATGGGCCTTGGCCGCCCATGACCCTGTTGCCGTTTCGCTGCTTTTCCTTCCTTGAACCACTTTTGATAGGTACTGACCATTGAAGACCGGGAACACCCCACAAGAGCTGCAGTTTTGGAGACGGTCTGACCAAGTCGTCTAGTCATCACAATTTGTCCCTTGTCAAAATTAATCACATCCTTATTAATCACATCCTTTTGGGCGCAGATGGCTCAGTGGGTAGGGAGTCAGACTTGTAGTCAGAAGGTTGCCAGTTCGATTCCTGACTGAGCCAACTGTCGTTGTGTCCTTGGGCAAGACACTTTACCCTAATTGCTCCCAGGTCGTTGCTGTAAATAAGAAATTGTTCTTAGTCAACTTACCTGGTTAAATAAAGGTTAAACTAAAAAAAATAAAAAAATTATGCTTGCCCATTTTTCCTGCTTCTTCATTTTGTGCTCAAAGCTGATGTGTTTGCAAAAGGGGGACCTACACAATATTAGGCAGATGGTCATAATGTTATGGCTAAATTCTGTATGTATACACATGTGTATCTAAAAAAAAATTTTTTTATGAAAAGTAGAAGATTTTCCCCCATTAAATTTAATTCTAAAAAGGGACAGCTTCATATATTCTAGATTTATTACATATAGTGACATATTACAAGCCTTTACTTGTTTTGATTTTTATGATTACAGCTTAGTTTGTGGAAACCTGAGAAGAGTTTCCTGAGCCTTTAATCTCTCAGTCTGGTTCAGTACACTCAACCACAATCATGAGGAAGACTGCTGACTTGACAGTTGTCCAGAAGTCACTCATTGACACCCGATGAGGGTAAGCCACCGAAGGTCATTGCTTAAAGGGCTGACTTTTCGCAGAGTGCTGTATCAAAGCATATTTATGGAAAGTTACCTGGAATGGAAATGGTAGGAAACTGGCCACATACAACATGGATGAACGCAGCCTTGAGGATTGTTAGGCAAAGCCGATTCATGAATGGAGGGGAGCTTCACAAGGAACGGACTGTGGCTTGAGCCAGTTCATCAAGAGCCACCATGCAGAGACATGTCCAGGAAAAAAGTTGCAAATTCAGCATTCCTAGTGTCAAGCGACTCCTGAACCAAGGACAACATCACAAGTGTCTTACCTGGGCTAAGGAGAAAAAAAACTGGACCATTTCTTAGTGATCCAAAGTGGAGTTTCCACAGTCAGTGGAGATGCTGATTTCCTTTTCCAGTAGGACTGCCCACAATGCCAAAACAACTGCTAATGGTTTGCTGACAGTATTATTGGGCTTGATTGGCCAGCCAACTCTCCTGACCAAAACCCCAAAAAGAATCTATGAAGTACTTTCAAGAGGAAAATGAGAGACACCAGATCTAACGAGATGAAGGCCGCTATCAAAGCAACCTGGGCTTCCATAACACCTTACCAGTGCCACAGGCTGATTGCCTCCATGCCACGCCATAGTGATGCAGTACTTTAATTGCATCAATTGGTGCAAAAGGAGCCCCGACCAAGTCTTCAGAAGGTCCACATTTCTGTATTATAAATTCTTTATTCTAATATTTAGAGATATTGGATTTTTTAAATCCATGAGCTGTAAGCCATAATCATCAAGTTTGGAACAAAAAACTTGTAATGTCACTTTATGCGTAATGAATCTAGAATAAATGGTGTCCCTTTAATTATTTAATTAAATTACAGAAAACAATGAACTTTTCCACAATATTCAACTTTTTGGAGATACATGAACACAAACATGAACAATCCAGTTTTTTCTACCACTACATCCTCTAAAATCTTTCCAATAATATGGGTTCTTTTATCCAATGATGTGTTCCAGTGTCCAAATACTTACTGATGGGCTGTAGTTTCCTGTGGGCAGCATGCATGGCCTTGATCTGCTGACCACATGTGTTCAGCCACTGACCCAGACCAGGCTGCTCACAACTGGAAAAGAGAGATTGGGTCCATCAGTGGGCTGAACAATGCATTTATCTTCTCATTAACCTCTTACGGATCAGTGTCCCACCAATGGGATGTTTTGGCCACAAAATACAGTTGCATTAGAATCACTGCTCAGAACTGCAGATTTTATTCTGCATATACATGTCTGACAAGTAAAGAAAGTTTAGAATCTCACAAATTTAGCTAACATATCCAATTTACAATAGCTATGAAGAGAAGAAAAATCCCTGTTATCCTGTAACGTGAGTGCAATGTAAACAAACCTGTTCCGTATTGGGACTCAGTTAATACATCCATGTCTGACAAAACAATATGAATTTACAGTCAGCTATCTTTCTCTAATTCGTCATCCAAAGGGTCCCAGCAATGAAATGAAGCATTGTTTTCATTGGTATAATCCAAATGTTATGTGAAAACGATAAAAAATTCCCATTCTCCTCTGACCTCGAGCATCAACAAGGCTTTTTCGCCCACAGGACTGCCGCATACTGGATGTTTTTCCCTTTTCACACCATTCTTCGTAAACCCGAGAAATGGTTGTGCGTGAAAATCCCAGTAACTGAGCAGATTGTGAAATACTCAGACCGGCCCGTCTGGCACCAACAACCATGCCACGCTCAAAATTGCTTAAATTAGCTTTCTTTCCTATTCTGACATTCAGTTTGGAGTTCAGGAGATTGTCTTGACCAGGACCACACCCCTAAATGCATTGAAGCAACTGCCATGTGATTGGTTGAGTAGAAAATTGCATTAAGGAAAAGTTGAACGGGTGTTCCTAATAATCCTTTACGTGAGTGTATGTATTTTCTTTCATCTTGTGCCAGATTCACTCTGTACATTTATTCTAAATAAATTTTACATTTCCAAAACTTTCAAAGGTTTTCCTTTTCAAAAATATCAACCATATGTTTCTCCTTGCTTCAAATCCAGTATAACAAGCAGTTAAGTTTGGGTATGTTTGTAAGGTAGAATTTCACAATCAGAGCCCGATCCTTAAGAGGGTTAAGATGCATTCAGTCATATTCTAGGCCTCTGGGGTCTAAAGACGATGTATATCAGCACTGTTGAGCTAAAATGAGTCCCCGTTTTATACTCTCTTTCTCTGAGGTGTCTAGTTTAGTATTTGCTATCTCTGCTGACTAAATGTTGGGGACGCCCTGCATTGGACGTCATTGTGCAGCTCTGGTTTGACACTTCCTCCACATCACACAGTCCCTCCCTGACGGTGGCTGCATTAGCGGTTAAAAAATAGTCAGATTTTAAGCTAAATGCCGGTACATATAAAATAAACAATATAACACACATCAGGACTTAAAGGGGAGGCCTAAATTATTTCTGCTATCATGAAAGTAGCAGAATACATCTTACATACTAACGGACATCAAGGCCATTCCTTCTTCTTTGACATGTTATTAACAGAGTTGTTGTTACAGATTTGGGTTTTGAAATGTCACTTGTGTCATGAAACATGCTTTCCAAAGGAAATATATGATTATGTTGGTCTCATGTTGATTCCTGTGACCATCTATCCAGGTGTAAAAACTGTCCCTTGTACCAATCACCATCACTGTATTAGTAAAGCTAGTGAGCAAACGTTCTGAATAACCCTCGAACTTGTCAGAGAGGCGTTTAAGGGTCAGTGGTTTACACTGGTTGTGGTGGAATAACATGTAAGTGACTAGTGGGTTTATTCATTGATGACCACTAATCAGTGTGGCACCAAAGCCATCATTAGAATGCTAGTACCATGACCAGTCAAAAATACTGACCAAGGTAGATTACAGTATCCTTAAATGGCTTTGTTTCTTCATCTGTATGGATCTGAGGCGTGGTTATGAGTGTGTGTATGAGTGTTTTATTTACCTGCTGTAGACCTTGGCGCGGGGGAGCAGGGGGATGACCGTATTACTGAGGCATTCACATAGAGGACAGAGGAACTCCCCGTTCCCCACATCGTAGCTGGTGTGGACACGTAGTCTCTGCTGGCGGCGCTGCTCTTTGGCCTGAACCGCCTCAAAGTACCTAAACAATGGATAGATTTGTCACATCACTGATGCCAAACAAGGAAACGGTAAACATGTTATCCTCTTACTTTTGCTAAATTGGTCTTTTAGAAGTAAACTACTGTGTTTTAAATGAGTAGGCAAAATTAAAAGACTACTACGTATAGCCCCTATCACGGATCAAAGTCTCTGTGCCCGCGGGACTGCCACACTTCAGATGAGCTACAGCAGATGATCTGTATTAAGCAAATTCTAAGGATAACAATATTTAATTATGCAAATGCAATCAATGTAATTACAACAATGTGGGTGTAAATAGTAAGCAAAGTCTTTCAGAAAAGTGGGTGTGGGGATCTACAGAATGTATTGTAGATCCAGAGACTATTCCAGACTAATCCAGAGACTAGGAAACATGAATAGTGTTATCAAGCAGCCAATAAAAGCCCATTAAATCCTTTCACTGCCTGATCTAAACCAGGGCTGCTCCATCCTGTTCATGGAGAGCCCGCCTGCTGATGGATCTCTCCAAACATTCGCTAGAATACCAGACTTGTAGTAGATTGGTAAATGAGCTAAACCATTTAGAGAAACCCTACAGGATAGAGCAGCCCTGATCTAAATCTTCAATAAAAGTCATTGTAGGAGGCATACTGGCCCACTCTGGGGCACCCAAGATGGTGTCTCACCTTTGCCAACAGTGAGAATGCATGATGTGGCCGCAGCTGCTGGTGTGAGTGCCAAACGACAGGTCAGGATGCATGAACAGAGGGTCGTAACGATCTAGAAACACACACACGCGCAAACAAACAACAAACAGATCAACATTTCACCTATAAAGTGCATAAACTGACAAGGACTAGGGAAGTGCCACCGGATAAACACAACCAGTGTCAACACTTCACATCTGGATTACAGGACAGGGTGAGCTGATCCCAGATCTGTGCTTGAGCCCATGTCTCACCAGGGTCATGTGGAGGCCTCTTGCGGTTCTTGGACATGACGGTGGAGCGCTGGACGAAGGCAGCAAGCACCATGGCCTTGCCGTCTACCCTGATCTCCTGCTCCTCCTGGCAGAGGATGCACGTGACCACCTGCCTCTTCTCCCCGGGACGGGTGCGCCTGGGGCCCACACACACCAGCGCTGTGTCTGACGACGTCGGGCTGCCGGGGGAACGGGAAGCTTCACTTTAGAAAATGATCAACGATAAGAGTTGATTTGCACATTCCTGTGCATGCCTACCTGTGCTCCAGTGAGGAAGAGGTGGTGGCGTCCAGCTCCTCTAAACTCTGCTGGAACAGCTCTTTGTTCTCGTTGATAAAGTGCCTCTGCATCTCTGACATCTGGGCCATGATCTTCTCCCTGCGCAGGCGAGCCATCTCCGCCTTACGCTTCCTCTCAGCCTTGTCCTTGTCACACACCATCTGAGCCGAGGAGGAACCGGGAGTGAGTGTGTCAATGGATTGTTCCTAGCCAAACAAAAGCCTAGGGGTAACGCTCCAGGGTTATACCCACCTCTTCCTGACGATGGCTCCCGCTGGCAGTCACTGTAGAGGTGGAGGCAGTCTGCTCACGGATGGTCTTAATGCTGGCCACAGTCTGCACAGGGACACAATTACATTACTTATTATATTTGTCACTGTTTGCTTAGATAAACACAGATGTACATCTTTTCTACATCTTTGCTGCAGGTGAAGATAACTGGATAATAACAAAGGTGATGTCAGTTAATTGGAGGATTACAGTATGTCCTGGAATTCACACGTGTGAATTAACATGAGAATGTACTGTGTCAGCACCTTGACATTAGATGATCAAAACATGGGGTAGAAATGACCCGGGCCAACGCAGACACCCGGGCCAGCAAGACAAAATATTTATGATAAACACATTGTGTGTGTGTATTCTACTACAGTATGTAGTAAAAACGTTTCACCTTTTTCTACACTTTGATTTAGGGATGCACCGATACCACTTTTTCATTGCCGATACAGAGCACTGATCCAATGCCGGCGTGTTAATGCTACGTAATGTCAAAATTGCATCCACCCACTGCACTGTGTCCGATGTCTGTTAATAGAGACATTGCTGAACTCCAAATGGCTGTAGTAAAGCTAGACTGCAGTGAAGGTATTTTTTACCTTAAAGTTACGGAGGGCCGTTTGAGAGACATTGCGTCAGCCAGGCAAACTCTAGTATGGCTTTAAATATACCATTTAACGACAAAATAAGACATTGTCAACAACTAAGAGGGGTTTGTTATAGATAGGGATGGACTGATACCAATTCTGGTACTTGGTATTGGGCCTTAACTAGCCATATTTTCCTCAATTCAAAAATACTGTTTAAAGGAAATTGCACAACCTTAGTTTGTAATCTTTCAAAACATTCATTTAATTCTTAATACAATTACTAAAAAGACTTGATGTGAAAACAAGTCTGTGAGACCAATAATTTTCAGATGATTGCTAATCAGTGTAGTATTGGATATCCTACTACTAATTTTAGTAAGCTACTTTTAGATTGTTAGTCAAAGAGCGTTTCACATTTGAGGTGCAAAACTTTTCTAATACCGTTTTTCCTTTTACCGTTTATTTACCTTTACTGCAGTAGGTTTTTATTTGAAGCAGGCTTTTGTTAGAGGCAGGCCTTTATTTATATTTCCCTCTGTTTGATAAGTACAATTGGCTATATTTTAGTGTCAATGCTTGTTCCAGTTTGACCTTTTATTGCTACATTACATTGTTAACACAATCTCAACACTTCTTGTAACCGTTCCAATAAGTAGTTGAAAAAAGTAGAAGATTCAGTCCCTTGCACTTAATGGGAGCCGTGTTATTCCCAATGTAGTTACTGCCATCTACCTGTAGGTTAATACAAACAACACCAGGCTGAGTAAAACATACAGCCACAGTGACCGAAATACCGGTAGGACAATAATACTTAATGATACTCATTCCTGATCTTGTGAGCTGCCATTCTGTAAATGTTCCGTCCAACCCGAGTTGCGACTACCCTGAGTTAGCGTTTCATCCTGATAATGAGTAGCGTCACTTGTGCTATATTAGGTTTGGAAAAAAAACCTACGGAATGGCGGCTCGCAGGAGCAGTGAGTATCGCTGCTTTAGATAAGTACCATAATTCGAAAATAGGATGAATATATTGTTGAATCTATTAAAGTGATATAAATGTACATTACGCTTAACTGGAATGCACATTATATGAAAGGCACCTATAGGAGATTATCCACATGTAATATTCCCCCGGCCTTTATTTAAGAACGGCATTTATTTGTCCGTGTTGACCACGCCCCCGGCCACTATCAGAGGCCCTGTGTTTAATTGACTACCGGTTTTTATTTGAGGAATTACGGTACCTAACCTATGTCACAAAATTTATTAAATCGGCAATAAATATAACTTTTGGAAATTCATTTTAGAATAATATGTTTGGAAAACATGTCTGAGATTGCGAATGAAATAATCCAAGCATTGGTTTAATTAGCTCCGACCAAATCTACAAGTAGATGCCTCTTCAGCAATACAACCAAACATAATACGACAATATCATATGAAATCATATAATGGCGAAGTAAAATATTTGATTAACAACAGATTTGATTCCAATAAGTTTGCCCTTGAAAAGTTGAACTGCCGCCCATTACATCTGTGTGCATGTATACTCTACGGCACTTTTAAGTTACTTGAATGTTGTATGGCAGAAAGTGTAAATAATGCTGAAAAAAATAATAATTTAGGTTTTGATTTCAGACTGTAAGACAAAAAGTGAATTTCAAAGGGATATTTTTGTATAATTTGTAGCAAACCACTTGGTAACGTATGGCTCTCCCATTACAGCACTGTACTGCACCATTGTGCTCGGTAGTGTACCGTACCGGTCTATATCAGAAGAAAGAAATACCTAACTCGTCCACGAAGAAGCAAACCTGTGCGTGCGGTTACAAATTGGGAAATTCAACAGCCAATGTTTGTTGTTTTCTTTACTTGAATTGACAAATTTGCTTGAGGATTCTAAATAAATATTTCCATTTATGTACTTATACCTTCATTACATAAAAATAGATTTAATAGAATAAATGTATTTATATTTTCTGTAAATTGTTGAGGCATACAATTGGTTTTCCTCTCTCTATACACCTTGTATAATTGCGCAAACTCACTCTCTCCCGCTGTGAATAAAAAAGATTACAACGCGCAAACCATTCTCTGATCGGTTGCGGAAACAAAACCTGCACTGTGCTTGACCAGTCCATGTCGGGGCGGAGAAGTGTGGTGCGCTTTGATGTGGTTGATGGAAAATAGGCTATAGTTTATACAGGCAAAAAAACAAAAAATAAAGACATGGTGTCATGAGAACATCTCGTTGCATGGTACAACCAAATCCAAGCCTGTTAGCTAAGAGCTACACTACAGCTGTTCAATCCATTATTGTTTTCATTTTTTCAGGAGAGAACAAAAACCTGTTACCTGTAAAAAATTTGTTTTTAAATTTACGTGAAAAATATGTAAAGAGAATCTTCAATTAAACTTGGGTTGTTTGGAGTGATTTTGACAATATACTTTTTACAATTTACTTTTACCAATTAACATTAATACCTATAAATTAATCTCCAGCCCACAGTCATAGAATAAGCCTAGTGCTGGACTAAAAGTGAAGCTCAATCAAGAATCTCTGTGAATTTCCTTTCAGTCCTATACTAGGATTACTCTGTCTGCAGGTACAATAGCAGTACAAAGAGTTGTAGCTCTTCGGTCAGGTGAGCGGCCTTCTATGGAAGCGGTATTAGAAGGAGAGCTGATAATGACTATGTAACGTTGACCCACCTTAAGGATCCAGCGGATCATGTCCTTGTGGACCTCTAGGTGAGGGGCGCTCTGTAGGTTCTCCAGGAGGGCCAGGACACTGGCTGTGTTACTGGGGGCTTCCCCTGGACCTATTACACAGGTATGTTCAAAATGGAAATATGGCAAACACTGCTATAATAAAAAGTGGGCTCTTTCAAAACTAGACTGTTAAGCATAACAAGCACTGGAATCCAGGTAACCAGGCTACGACGGAGTGACTTACGAGACATTTTGAGGGTGAAGTTGAATGAGACATCGTGGTCTTCACTGTCATTTTCAAGCTGTTGCTTTTCCTCCAGCAGAGCCATGCCTATTAAATGGAGGACCTGAAAGCATAGACATGTTCAGACTAGGGTTGTGCGGTAAACCGGTACTGAGAAAGTACCGGGGTAGCAACATTTTAAAATGGTCCTATAATATATTTTTACACATTTCAATAGTAAATTAAAAACATTGTTAAAAAATGCATCTTGCTTTTTATTGGAAAGCTTAACTTTTGGCAACATAATTTCCATTGGAAAATAAATGCTGTGACGTTAGGAAAGTGAGCATTACTATTGCCCTGTTAGAATGTGTCTGTGTAGAAATGTAAGAGAATGAAAGCCTAATGCTTAGAGAGAAAGGCAACGAAGCACATTGGTCCTTGTGGAAAAGCAGGGTGATCGGAGTAAAATACAGTAAACACTTTGCTTACAACCCTAACAAAGCAGAACCCCAAAACAATGCATTGTCTCACTAAGTTCGTCTCACTAAGGGGAGAAAGAATAAACCTCTTAAAGCATATTTCTGACCACCCTGATATTTTAGTAAGTCCACGGCAACTGTAAATTTTAATTTGCTCATGTTATAAGTCCCAGTTTTACTTCACTATAGAGTTCTGACTATTCAAATTCCGGTATCCAGGGGTACACTTCACCCAAAGCTTCACCCTGGGAATAAGGCAGGGAGGTCGGCTATAATTGAAAAGTTTCATCGCCACAGCAGCCACTATCACATCCGCACAGCCACGAATGCTGAATACCCATTTTGTGAATAATTATATGATCAGGCAATATCGGGTGTATTGAGAAAAATCACATTCTCTATTTGCACAAAATGCACAACTAATCAATTATTATCTAAACATTTATCTGTTTCGATTAGAACTATGAAATAACTATAGAACTACCACGTTTGGTGTTATTCAGATGTGTTTTGATTATTTCTTATTCAATTTCAAAATAAGACCTTTCTTTCATATTTGTGATTTACAATTCATATTTAAGGCCCTGCTTCATTGCAGAACATCCCAGCGGACATAGGATTAGGCATAGTCTTCCCAAGAACATGCAATGTTGTTCTAGTTCTTAACACGATGCACATTCATCCAGGCAGTCTATACCAGAATCCTTTTGCATAGGAAGGAACACATTTTTCCAGACCTCTACCTCGATTGGGGTCATGGGCAACCCAAAATGTGTGAAGCCCATCCTACGGAGTGGTGGCCAATTGCAGCCCCAGAACACACAGTCTCCAAAAAAACTAGGATCTGGTTTTGATGACATTGGTTTGTTTACATAACCCGGTTTAAGACTAAATCAAAAAACAATTTGAACCTCCCCAAAATTGTTGCAATAGGACATACATTAGCACTCCAAAATAAATAGGTTTCCCCAATTTATGTCAATAGGGAAATTTAAGGTGGACTGATGGAAAGTTGTAGTGTACAAAGAAAAAGTAAAAGGCAGTGGGTCCAAAAATGGAGGTTGAGAATAATGTATAATATTATCTACTCATTTTGTTTATTGTTTGACAAATGCATTAAGCACATTTTGATAATTTACCACCACAAACTGCACTTTGGGAACCATGTACCTTTATGGAATTCAGTTTTAATGGCAACTAGATGACAGAATTTACATTGTTATTTATTATTTCTGGAGCTGTTATACTGAACGTCTTAAATTATTGATACATTTTCCTATAGACAATCAACTACTCCCAAATGTAAAAGTATCTAAAAGTAATCCTCAATATTTTTCAAGTGTCTGTAATCGGTTACATTTTTTTGTTTTACAAGTAATGTAATTACAAAGAAAAGTAATTGTAACCAGCTACTCTCCAACCCTGCTAATCAATCACTGAAAGCAGACCCCGGCTGCCGCCACGCTCACCCTCTGCAGCATCGACTCCGACCAGTGTCCTCCGCTGGGCTCCAGGGCCCACTGCAGCACGGCGCCTAGCATGCCCAGCAGAACGTCACACTGCAGAATGTTCACCAGGCTGGCAAACAGCGGGCAGAATGGGGGTAGCACTGGAGGAGGGAGAGCTACAACACACACACAGAATTTGTTAGAAAAAAATAAAAAAGACCGAGAGCAGCCTAATATCTGCAAGTTGCTCATTATCGACTCTAAACCACAATGACTCCCAGAAGATCATGTTGGAGGCATTGGCCCTCATTTATCAAACGTGCGTAGAAACCAGTGTAGATTTGAGCGCAGAAATCATCTTACGACGAGACCCACGTGTGATTTACAAAACTTTCGTATCACTCCAATTCCAGCGTACGAATTAGCGGCTGTTGATAAATCAGACGGTTGAAAACCATCGTAATTTACATAACACGCCCATATTTAT